>SJYA01000617.1:641206-760662 GCA_006410615.1 Neotragus moschatus | reverse complement strand
TGACGTAAATCAGCCATAAGTGTACCTGAGTTCCCAATCCGGACCCCCTCCCTTCCCCCTCCCTCCCCACACCATCCCTCCAGATCATCCCCACTCATCAGTCCCAAGCCTTCTGCATCGAACCTAGACCGGCAATCCATTTCCCCCATGATATCATACATGTTACAATGCCATATTCCTAAATCCTCCCACCCTCTCCCTCTCCCACGGAGTCCAAAAGGCTGTTCTACACATCTGTGTTTCTCTTGCTGTCTCGCGTACATGTTTAACACCACCATCTTTCTAAATTCCATATATATGTGTCAGTATACTGTATTGGTGTTTTTCTTTCTGGCTCACTTCACTCTGTATAATTGGCTCCAGTTCCATCCACCTCATTAGAACTGATTTTATTAACGTCTTTCTTTTACACAAAAGCCTTTCTTCATGAGCCAGGTGTAGTTTAGGTTTCTTCAGTACTTTGATGAATTCGCTCAGCTCTCTTTGACCTCTTGCATTTAATAAAAGGCTGACAAGTTGGCTGATGCCCAGGTAGGGAGCAGCAGCTTCTGTGGGATGAAAACAGATTGGCTGGCCTGTGTTTGGTAAATGTCATAAATGTGTGCTTTAACCTGCTGTGCCCGCTGACTGGACACCTGTGGCAGCATTTTAAGTGTTTTACGTGACAAAATATTGTCTGTGCCCCCTTAAATTATCAGCTGCTTTGGGCACCAGCAGATTCTTTGCTATCTTTCACAAGGACTGTCTTCACTGAGCTGACGGTGCTGGGCTGTCCATGTGGCCCAGGGTGAGCAGTGATGATGACGAGAATTGTGCTCCTCAGGCTGTTAGGCACGCCACGTGGGTTATTTCATTTATAGATCCTTGGGCTGGGTACTGTAATTTTGTTTTATAGATGAGAAAATTGAGACAGAGAAATTAGGTAACTTCTTCACAATGACAAGCTAAATGACAGTAAAACTAGTCCTTGAACCCAATTCTATCTGATCCCGAAACCTTTGCTCTTCCTACCATGTTCTTCTGCCTCTAGTCTTAAACACTTAGTAAAAACCAAACATCAAGATGTTAACTCTTGAAAAAATATTTTAAGATTTTTTTACTTAACAAATATTCTTTTATGATTTTTTGCAGTTATTTCTATAGTGCTTGTAAAGTATGCCATACATTAATAAAATGGTATTAGACCATTCATAATGTTTCCAGATTTAGTTACATTTATAGTAAAATAGATGGTTTGGTTTAAAGAGAGTATACTCAATATTTTTAATTATCTCAAACTTTTACATTTACATTGTTCAAATTTTTTTTAAAAGCAAAGTGTGTTAGTCATTCAGTCATGTCCAACTTTTTGTGACACCACACAGCCCGTCAGGTTCCTCTGTCCATATAATTTTCCAGGTAAGAATACCAGAGTGGGTTGCCATGCCTTTCCTCCAGGGGATCTTCCTGACTCAGAAATTGAAGCTGGGTCTCCTGCATTGCAGGCAGGTTCTTTACCATTTGAGCCACCAGGGAAGCCCTTTAAAAGCAAAAATCCTTCACAAATGCAATTCAGTGTATCTTTAAGTTCTTTGTGTTATTAGAATGGAAGGCCTGGGAATCCCTGGTGGTCCAGTGGTTAGAACCCCATGCCTCCACCGCGGGGTGCCCAGGTTCCATCCCTGGTCAGCGAATTAAGATCCTACAAGCTGTGCCTCATGGCTGAAAAAAAACAAAAGGACAAAAACAAACAAAAAAGAAACCATTACGTTAAAATGGAATGCTTAAAAAGTAAATAATTTTTATTTCTATCTTCTACTGAAGAGATTAATATATGAATTTGATTAAATAATTTTAATTTGAAAATTCTAATTGTAGAAATGTCCAGAAAATGATATACGAAGTTGCTGCCTAGCAGAAATTAAGCAGACAGAAGAAAAATATACAGAAACATTGGAGTCCATAGAAAAAGTAAGTCATTAGGTATTCTTGGTTTTCAAGCACAGTAAGTCACCTACATATGAACCTTCATGTTGTGAACTTTCAAAGATGTGAGTGTATGTGACAGTCCCTATATGCCAGCTGTCGGACTGTACTTTTTGAGGTACTGTACTATAAGATTAAAAATAGTTTTTATTTTTTTAATGTGTATATTATTTGTGTGAAAGGTATTATAAACCTATTACAATAAAGTACTATGTAGTTGATTGTGTTAGGTGGGTACCTCGGCTAACTGTTGAACTGAAATTGAATTTACTCATGCGCTTCAGAATGGAACTCATTTGTACGTCAGGGGCTTGCTGTACTGCCTTGTATAGTAAATGCATTAGCCTCAATGTTTCTGCAGTATCTGTGTCTTCTGATATTCAGTATAATTTTGCATTTAAAGATCTCAAAGCAGATTTATTCATCCCACAATCCCACAACAATTTATTGATTTCTTAGTGTCTAAATGGTCCTAAGTTAGAGACTGAGGGTATAGCCATCAACACAACAAAACTCTGTAGGTCTCCTGATTCTCATGGGAGGGTTTATAATTTAAGCAAGTAAGTATGTCAGGTGGTGATAAGTCCTCTGAAGAAAAATAAGGCGGAGGAAGGGGATAGTGAGTGATGGGGGAAGCTGGTGTTATCTTATGTAGAGTGGTAATAGAAAGCCTCTATGGTCAGGTCATATTTAAGCAGACAGCTGAGTGAACTGAGGAGTGAGCCCTGTGAATATCCCAGAGTGGACAATCCCTGGGAGAAGGGCCCTCACATGAGACAGTGTTCAGTGTACTTCACGGAACAGCAGCAGGCCGGGAGGCTGAATCAGACTGAGTGCAGGGGAGCAGTGAGATTGGAAACCTGGTGAGCGCCCGAGGCCCAGGGGGCATATGGGGACACCTGGCTAAAAGCTGAAGTGTTTTGAGTAGCAAAAGTAATGGGATCCAATGTAAGTTTTTAACAGCTCATTCTGACTCTTGTCAGACAAGGGTGGAAATTGAGGGAAATGTTAGAAAAATATTGCAATAATAAAGTTGACAGAAAGTGATAGTATTGGTAGAGGTGGTAGAGAGTAGTCAGATTCTGAATAAACTTTGAAAGTAGAGCCCAGTGGATTTGATGATGAATTAGGTAAAGGATGTATGGAAAAGAGCAGTCAAGTACACTAGGTTTTTAGCATGATGACGATGGTGACTGAGATGGGGAAGGATAGGTGTGTGATCATGAGTCTGCTGGGACCTGCTAAATTTGCTTCCATCGGGATGTGTTGAGGAAGAAGTTAGATATATGTGTCTGACATTTGGTGGAAAAGTTGAACTGACATATAAATTGGGCCATTATCACTATGCAATGATGTTTAAGGCTTTGGCACTAGAGGAAACTGCCAAGGGAATAAACGCTGATAGAGAAGAGGTTTAAGATCACTTCTGGTGACTTCCACATTTGGAGACTAGGAGAATGAGAACCAGCAGACAGTTCTGCAAGTTAAAAACAAAAAATAGATGCAGGTATGAAAGAGTTGTTTAAGACAATGAGAGGGTAAATGTACTGGGATTATATAGTGTGATGGTTCAGTTGAGTTCTGTGGTTATTTTTTGAATTAGCTATCAATATAGCTTCTGTTTAACTTCTTAGGTATAGGCACAAAATATGTGGAAAGCTAGATTTAACTGGGTTTTCATTTTTCCAGAAAAAAAGAAGAGAGAGTAAGGGTATTTGCAGGGCAGTGATTCTGATGATGGCTCATGGAATGTACACTGGGTAAGGGAAGTGAGGATATGAGGGACTGTGGGATGATCAGGGGATGGGCAGACCCAATGGGCTGGAGAAGTCTTTGGAGGAAGAGCTATAATTGTAGGATGGTAGAAGTCAGAGAGTTGCTTGCTTCAAATTAATTTCCTGGAGCATATGCAGTGGTTGGTAATGACAGGGTCTTAGGCTATGACACAAGAGGAGCTCAGCTAGAACAGGGCACAGATTGTTGGAGTTCAAGGAGCCAAGAAGCCAGGCTATTGGAAGGATCATCGACATAGTTACTGAAGTGGTCAAAAAGAAAGATGGGGTAGTAATGGACCAGAGATATGATAGGCCAGGAACTAGAATTCTCAAGAAGTGAAAGGGAGTGATCCCTAAATTGCACAAGCAGATTATTTATCTCAAAGATCTAGAATCTCCACAAAGCATGTGAGGGATTTTATATTAGTCCTCAAATATATCTTCAAAATGTTGCCATTGTTTGCCAGTTCAGCCAATGGCATTCTTTCTCTCTCTCTCTCTTTTTTTTCCTTAATTTTAGAAGCATTTATAGGCCAAAGCTTTTATTTCATATTTTAAATATATTAACCTGTATTTATGTCTTATATCTCTGTTCAAGTATTCAATCTTTATGACAGAGAAAATAGTTTCTGCTTTTTTCTTGGTATTCATAAAACTGGTTAATTTTCAATAAATATTTATTGCTCCTTGATGAAAAACTGTCATATGGATTAGGATAAGTTGTGATTAATTATTACCCCTCTTTTCTCTCCTGGTAGTATTTCATGGCACCATTGAAAAGATTTCTGACAGCAGCAGAATTTGATTCAGTATTCATCAACATTCCTGTAAGTAAAAATTGCTAGTAAAAATGGAGCTACACTTCTATAAAATCTTTATTTACTTAGTGGTTCTCTATTTGAGCATTATATTCTCCAAGAAATTTAACCCAATTTTCTGCCTCCTGAGTTCTTATAGTCTTATTTTCTGGAAATAACTGCCATGTCATATTGTCAACCAAAAATCAATCAAAATGTATGCTGAACACGAATAGGTAAGAATCATGTACTTAATTGTCATGACAAGGTAGCCCCAGTTAATCCCTGGTGTTACAGTCTCTTTGTCTGATGGGAGTTCCTTTTTGCCCCACTCCTTGCTCTCTTGTTCTCCAGCCGCTCCACCGCATCTTACAGACATCATCCTGGCTTCATCCCTCTCTTCCACTTACTGCCATTCCTACAGTTCCCTGTTCTCTGATTTTTGGTGTTTTCTGCTTCTGGTTATAATATGATAAACTTCCATTTCTAAAATACACTGTTTCCTTCTGATAAAACAATCTATTTTAATGATAAGGTGTGAAGAACTTTTCTTCACATTTATACAGTTATTACAAATTTCAGGGTACCTTACAATCCTAAAAGAATATTTACCAAGAAGCCTAGAAGCAAGCTAAGTGCAATACTGTGTACGGTCTTGCTAGGCAAGATTCAACTTCTTAGTCCTCTGGAATTGGCCTTGGTTTTAATATATAACTTTTATATACAATATATAAACTTTGATGTACAGACTTGCTTGTATCACCTGTGAGGTCCCTAATATTTTGATTCCTTTATATTTAGTGTTGCTGTGGACGAATTGATGAACTGTGGCATGTTGTCCTTGTCCCTGATTATGGCCAAAGGAAGGCATTCTTACTGATTTGTAACATAGAAGGAAGAAAAAGCTCACGAATATCAAATGAATGTTTAGCATAAAACAAGCCACACAGGAGATTCCTTAAAAAACTGGAAATAGAACTGCCATATGACCCAGCAGTCCCACTGCTGGGCATACACACTGAGGAAACCAGAATTGAAAGAGACACATGTACCCTGATGTTCATCATAGCACTGTTTACAATAGCCAGGACATGGAAGCAACTTAGATGTCCATCAGCAGATGAATGGATAAGAAAGCTGTGGTACATACACACAATGGAATATTACTCAGCCATTAAAAAGAATATATTTGAATCAGTTCTAATGAGGTGGATGAAACTGGAGCCTGTTATACAGAGTGAAGTAAGCCAGAAAGAAAAATAGCAATACAGTATACTAACACATATATATGGAATTTAGAAAGATGGTAATGATAACCCTACATGTGAGACAGCAAAAGAGATACAGATGTATAGGACAGCCTTTTGGACTCTGTGGGAGAGGGAGAGGGTGGGATGATTTGAGAGAATAGCATTGAAACATGTATATTATCATATGTGAAACAGATCACCAGTCCAGGTTCCATGCATGAGACAGAGTGCTCAGGGCTGGTGCAATGGGATGACCCAGAGGGATGGGTGGGGAGGGAGGTGGGAAGGGGTTCAGGATGGGGAACACATGTATACCCATGGCGGATTCATGTCAATGTATGGCAAAAACCAACACAATATTGTAATTAGCCTCCAACTAAAATAAATTAAAAAAAAAAAAAAGAAAAAGGAAACAGATAACCAACAAGGACCTACTGTATAGCACAGAGAACTATATTCAGTATTTGGGGATAATCTGTAAGGGAATAGAATCTGAAAAAGAATATATATACATATATATATATATATATATGTATATATATGTGTGTATATGTAACTGAATCACTGTGCTATATACCTAAAACTAACACAACATTGTAAATCAACTGTACTTCAATAAAAAATAAATTAAAAAAAACAAGCCACACATTCTAGGAAGATAAGTATCAAACCAGTTATATACGGTCACCGTTAACTTAGGGCCTGTTTGACAGTCCTTACTCTAATGGCTTTTCCACGCTCCTCAAAAAAGTGATAGAAGAAAAAATAGTGACGGGGCCAACATATTTGTGTTGTACGTACACCTACTGAGGAAAGGTATGCCCTGCAGTCGATGTATGCTGCAAGGGACATGGGAAGAAGTAGAGGGAGAATTGACACTTTGACTTGAACCTCGTCACTTCCCAGCTGTGGTATGTATTTCACCGTCTGACTGAGAATGACTTGCTTATCGGGAAAAATGTGAAATTCTTGAGTTTTGAGTTGCCCTATTAAATGGCCTACTACAGTTTATTTGCTGCTTATTTATGCCATTAGTTGTCTGGTTTCAAGTAATTTAGTCTGATGATTGTTAGCTTAGCTCCAGGACACCACTAATTGACCCAAGTACAAATCTACATTTTCATGTCCCAAGGACATGAATCATTACTTTATCCTGTCAATAAAACATTAAGCATTTGGATAGTTTTATTTAAAATTTTAAAGTGATTATAAAATGAAAATGAACTGTACATATTTTAATACAAGGAATAAATTACCCTTTAATAACTAGTGAGATAATTTCTCTTTGCACAGGATACTGACATTCTGAGTCAGATCTGAAATGGCTCTTTCCCATGTGCATGGCCTCTCTCCCTTTCTCCCGCCCTTCTCCTTTCCTTTCCCCTTGCCCTTCTCTTTTCTTCCTCTTCTCTCTTTCCCCTCCCCTTTCTTCCCCTCCTCTTCTTCCTCTTTTTACTGGTGGGAGCAGGTTTATATATTGAGGGCGTTCAGCATATCCTTGAATGGCAAGTCTGGCAACAATAGGGATGCCAGGCTCCAGGTGATGGGCTTTTTTTTTTTTTGGTTCTGATTCCTAATTTCTCTTGCCGTTGTTTTCTTTTCTAAGGAACTTGTGAAAGTTCATCGGAACCTAATGCAAGAGATTCATGATTCCATTGTGAATAAAAATGACCAGAACTTGTATCAAGTTTTCATTAACTACAAGGAAAGGTAACTGTGGGGTTTTAAACTATTAGTGGCTGTTAGTTTGTAATTAGAGTGAGGGTTAGTATTAAAATCTCTCATAAATAGCTGTAAATACAGTTCATTAAGATACTACCTGCGAAGTAACTAGAACATGGGACAGTTAATCTCAAGGTGGTGGTTGAGCTCTCTATGTATATACCACGAAAAAAGAAAAAGAAAAAAAGAGTTCAAGTTTTGCACTGAAAACCAGAAAGTGTATAGAACCTATCACTCTTGAGTCCTGTACCTAGACTTCAGGAAGTAAATGTTAGGGGTACATTAGTTGGTACTTACTGCTTTTTCCAACTCTAATAGCTTATAATTCTCTATTTTGGAGCATTAGATTCACAGGCAAAGTCAATTTCTCTTTCGGAGTTTGAAAAAATCTTCTGAACAATTCACATGAATTAGAAGTACCAAGGAATTTTGCTTAAAATATAGCACTCTCTGTTTAAATCAAGCCCTATAGTTCATAGTACCCAGAAGTGGCTAATTAACTGCTTTGTGTCGACATTAGATAAATATTAATGTAGTAGTATTTTTCCACCAGAGAGCTAAAAGAAACAATAAATTAACCAGACTCTCTGCAAAAACTGGTGTCACTGCAGAGATACCCTTCCTGAAGCAGACTCAGACCCCATGCGGTTTGAATGATCTTCTATCCAGCACAGCTCAGGCCTCTCATTCCCACTTTTCAGATAATGTACTTTTCTTAATTAAAAAGTGGGAAGGAGTAGGAAGTTTATTAATGAGTGGAGTTGTAACTAGTGATTACAGTGAAATTGTAGTAGAAAATAAAACTGTTCCTGAGTGAGCATGAACAGTGAGAAAGTAAGAAAGTTGATCTCTAATAGAAACTTGAACAGGAATTTTAATTTGATTTTGATGTATATGTGTACTCCAACAATGTGTGTGTATGCATGCCAAGTGTCCGACTCTTTGCCACCCCATGGACTGTAGCCCTCCAGGCTCCTCTGTCCATGGAATTCTCCAGACAAGAATACTGGAGTGGATTCCCATTTGCTACTCCAGGAGGTCTTCCGGACCAGGGATAGAACCTGAGTCTCTTGTGTCTCGTGCAGTGGCAGGCGGTTTCTTTACCATAAGCACCACTTGGGAAGCCCACTCCAACAATATTAACAGTCATTAAGTTTGATTGTAAAATCCTCCTGCTATAAAAATGTACATGGAATCAATTCCATTCAAATTTGGAAATTAAACATAGTCACTTTTAATACCATAAATATGGGTGACCCTCATTCTGGGACTGTATGTGTGCGTGTGCTCAGTCGCTAAGTTATGTCTGACTCTTTGTGACCCCATGGACTTAGCCCGCAGGCTCATCTGTCCATAGGATTTTCTAGGTAAGAATGCTGTAAGTGTGGTGTGTGTTCAAAGAAATGAGAAAACTGAGGTTCTGAGTAATCTGTCCAGGGTTACCTAGAAAGTAAGAAGTGCAGGATTTGCTTTGGTTATATCTAACTGTGGATTTAAGTAGATGAATTTCCTCTTCTACTTTAACCTTGCCTTTTTGTCCTCAGCTTTCTTTCTCTTTCTTTTCCTTTCAGGTTGGTTATTTATGGGCAGTACTGCAGTGGAGTGGAGTCGGCCATCTCTAGTTTAGACTACATTTCTAAGACAAAAGAAGATGTCAGACTGAAATTAGAGGTGCCTGTTTATTTTTTGTTTGTATATGTCATAGAGTAATATAAACTGAAACTATATATTTCTTCTCATGATCATTGCAACTGTAAATTTCCATGAGTTCTAAGTGTGATTCATAAAATATTAGATAGCCTTCTAAAATAATAATGTGGCAGTAATAATAACATTAGTAAAATAGATTTATGGCTTTTTTTACATGGATTATCTCGTTAGGCCCTCATGACTTTGTCAGACACATACAATTAATTTTCTTATCTTATGGATAAGGAAGCCAAGATTCAGAGAGATTATGAGTAATTTACCCAGGGAAGTAAAAGGTACCGGATGAGTAAGATATATGTGAGATAATCTGTACATAGATTTAAATTGTTTATTAAAAATATAAGATATTTAGGGGCAGATGTATAAAAAGGGCATGGATTTTGCCCATAAGAAGTAAGATAAGACACATACACATATGATGAGATTAAGTAGTAAGCACTCTGCCAGGGCTCCATGAGTAAGACTGAGTAACTACTTCAGTATGATTAGACTACAGAAGATTTATCTAAAGAGGTGGCATTTGAATTAGGTCACTAATGAATGGGGTAGGTCTTGATAGATGAGATTCCTTGTAGAGAATTCTGTGTGAATTGGTATGTCTTGGCCAGAAGAGTCAGTAAAGGTTGAGAAATGGCAAGTAGATTAGTATGAACAAAGCACCTGGTAACAATGGAAAAGAAGTCTGGAAACTGTGTTGTCATTTCTTTTTTTTGTACATCTTTTTTTTTCCTCCAGAAGAAGGGTTTGCAATTTTAAAAAACTTTAGAAAAATGATTATTTCTGTGTTCTATGAATTGTCATTTCAAATATATTATCCATATGTTTTGATCTGCTTAAAGTTCAGGTAGCGATGGATAATCCACTCTTGAGTGACTGTGGGTGGCTTGGTTGGCCCTCTCATACCCTCCTTGCTGCTGATTGTTGGGTTTAACCACAAGGTCAGGTGATAAACAAGGAAAAATAGATAGAGGATTTTTAAATGAGAGCCCCTTCACTGTTGAGCATATCTGGTCTGATTGCCTAACTCATAATTCCCACAAAGGGGAGCTGTTGGTGAGAAAGTTTGCACATCAACAGGCCACCAGGTAACTGTACTAATCTTATACCACAGATCCTTCTTTCTTACCTCTTACAATCCCTTGATGATGTGGATCTTGTGTCTGGAGAGGATTTGAGTCACTACTGAATGACATCCTTACCACCTTATTAGCTGAAAGGGCTTCTGCTCCTCTTTAGAGAACTGAGCCTCCTAAGTCTAGAACTGTAGGACATCTTGAGTCAAATTGAAATACGAAGGTGAAGTTAAAACTTTACAACTTACACAGTGATTACCTAATGAAGCTACCATTAAGGCAGTATTTTTAAAAGAAAGATACATAATTCTCGTTCAAGAGAAGAGTCAGCAAGTGGACAATCAAACCTTCATTGTATTCTCAGCATTATTTTTGAATGTTACTCTCCCTTCTTTTCAGAGTCACTGTCAAAATCCTGCCCAATAAGCACACCTTCAATCTCTAGAGTTATAGTTTCTGTAGTCATTGTAAATCTTAGGGAAAGAGAGACCCTCAGACTGAGCTTGAAGGCTTAGTGTTGAGGTGATGCTGGTTGTCTTTTCCCCATTTGAAGTGTCCCTATTCTAATCATAGGCCTGATTTGGAAATATTTAATCAGATACTTACTATAAGCCTTCAAAACACAGTCTTTGCCAAAACTGTCTTCTGCAAGTCCCAGCATGGGAGAGGGAAAGCTGCCTTACTGGTTTCTTTCTGCCTCCCTCATGTTTTCTGATTTGTGGTTATTTTTATTCTTGATGATGTCTTCCTTTTTTCACCCTTCTTGTAGAACCAAAGTAACATGGGTAAAGGGTAATGGAGTCCCTTTACCTTGCTCTAAAAGGTGGCTCATCCCTATTCCAGTTTCTTTTCAATCAGGATTAAGAGTTGAGGCTAAGCACTTGACTGGATGTTGTGGAAGAATCATTTCTACTCTTTATTTACTTTCAATACTGATAAACATTTTACCTTTAGGGGGTCTCAGCCCCTCAACTGTAGTTAATGCCAGCAGCGTTAGAGTCTTTACTTCTTAAGCCCATACCTTAGAATTTGAATTAATTTTACCCCAAAGTGAGTTTTAAAATGAGTTTTAAATGTGTAACATTTTTGTGCTTAACACTGTGTTAAGATGGCATAACATAACAAGTGTAAAGTACACCCTCAGTTTCCAAGGAACTTAAAATGCAGCTGGAAAAATGAGACCCATTCATTACAGGAATATTAGCAGTTTGACCTCCTATTTGAGACTCGTGATCCAGAACTTGTTACAAGCTATGGAAGCAAGAAATCAGTGAAATAGTTATCCATCCAGTGAACCGCAGCAATTTACAAGACATAAGCTAACATGTCAGGATGTGTCCCCAGTTCTTGCCTGAGAGCTCTGTCAGACATTCACTAACTCATTATGGCCACTGGAGCTAATGGTGTTTGTTTCTGTAGTCCTGATAATGTATCTTCCATGTTCTGGAAAAGCTAAGTATGAGCAAAATGGAAACAGAAGAGTATTTTCCTGAATAAAACTCCTTCCACGAACTGGAAAATTCCTTGGTCTTGGTTATGTAATTATCTGAGGATTTTGAACTTACTAGGTTGCTCACAAATAAATATATTTTTATGGCACTTTGCTTTTTTTTTTTTTTTGAATGAAATCATGAATATGTGAGCAACAGTAAAATCAGAAAATCAACCTATTCAATAGTTGCCAAACTTGATTTAAATTCAGGCTTTGGCACTACAAATTCAAAGTACTTTCCTCAAAGTTATAGTTAACACCAAAAGACTGAACCAGTTAGTACTATTTTTCAGTAAACTTTTAAGAAAGTAGAATGTGAGATTAAAAAAATAATATTGGAGGCTTTAAAAACTTTGAATTCAGTAGTGGGTTTATATTTTAGCAAATTTTTGTAGTCAGTCATTCAATTTCATTCATTTCAACTAACAGATTCTTAAGAGGTATAAAAATATATTCAGTTTAGTCACTCAGTCCTGTCTGACTCTTTGCGAACCCATGGACTGCAGCATGCCAGGCCTCCCTGTCCATTGCCAACTCCCAGAGATAGTCAACTCTTGTCCATTGAGTTGGTGATACCATCCAGCCATCTCATCCTCTATCATCCTCTTCTCCTCCCGCCTGCAATCTTTCCCACCATCAGGGTCTTTTCAAATGAGTCAGTTCTTTGCGTCAGATGGCCAAAGTATTGGAGTTTCAGCTTCAACATCAGTCCTTCCAATGAATATTCAGGACTGATTTCCTTTAGGATGGACTGGTTGGATCTCCTTACAGTCCAAGGGACTCTCAAGAGTCTTCTCCAATACCACGGTTGAAAAGTCTCAGTTCTTCAGTGCTCAGCTTTCTTTATAGTCCAACTCTCACATCCATACATGACTACTGGAAAAACCATAGATTTGACTAGACGGACCTCTGTTGGCAAAGTAATGTCTCTGCTTTTTAATAAGCTGTCTAGGTTGGTCATAGCTTTCCTTCCAAGGAGCAAACATCTTTAAATTTCATGGCTGTAGTCACCATCTGCAGTGATGTTGGAGCCCCCCAAAATAAGTCTGTCACCGTTTCCATTGTGTCCCCATCAATTTACTGTGAAGTGATGGGACCAGATGCCATGATCTTAGTTTTCTGAATGTTGAATTTTAAACCAACTTTTTCACTCTCCTCTTTCACTTTCATCAAGAGGCTCTTCACTTCTTCGCTTTCTGCCATTAGGGTGGTGTCATCTCCATATATGAGGTTACTGATATTTCTTCCAGCAATCTTGATTCCAGCTAGTGCTTCATCCAGTTCAGCGTTTCTCATGATGTACTCTGCATAGAAGTTAAATAAGCAGGGTGACAATATACAGCCTTGACATACTCCTTTCCCGATTTGGAACCAGTCTGTTGTTTGTTCCATGTCCAGTTCTAACTGTTGCTTCTTGACCTACATACAGATTTCTCAGGATGCAGGTTAGGTGGTCTGGTATTCTTATCTCTTTTAGAATTTTCCACAGTTTGTTGTGATCCACACAGTCAAAGGCTTTGACATAGTCAATAAAGCAAGTAGATGTTTTTCTGGAACTCTCTTGCTTTTTCGATAATCCAACAGATGTTGGCAATGGTTCCACTGCCTTTTCTAAATCTAGCTTGAACATCTGGAAGATCATAGTTCATATATTGTTGAAGCCTGGCTTGGAGAATTTTGAGCATTATTTTGCTAGTGTATGAGATGACTGCAATTGTGCGGTAGTTTGAGCATTCTTTTGCTTTGTCTTTCTTTGGGATTGGGATGGAAACTGACCTTTTCTGGTCCTGTGGCCACTGCTGAGTTTTCAAATTTTCTGGCATATTGATTGACGCACTTACACAGCCTCATCTTTTAGGATTTGAAATAGCTCAAATTGGAATTCCATCACCTCCACTAGCTTTGTTCATAGTGATGCTTCCTAAGGCCCACTTGACTTCACATTCCAGAATACCTGGCTCTAGATGAGTGATCACACCATCATGATTATCTGCATTGTGAAGATCTTTTTTGTACAGTTCTTCTGTGTATTCTTGCCACCTCTTCTTAATATCTTCTGCTTCTGTTAGGTCCCTACCATTTCTGTCTTTTATTGTGCCCATCTTTGCATGAAAAGTTCCCTTGGTATCTCTGATTTTCTTGAAGAGATCTCTAGTCTTTCCCAATCTATTGTTTTCCTCTGTTTCTTCCTCACTGAGGAAGGTGTTCTTATTGCTCCTATATAAAAATATATTAGGAAAGATATTATACATATATATTTATGACAATAATGAAAAGACCCACAAAGCACAGAGAGGTAGAACAATTTTGATTGAGACTAACATCCTAGAAGTAAAGCTCTTCAAGAGGGTGGTGGATTTTGTGGAAATTAGAGAAAGCACATGGCAGTTGGTGAGAACCAAATGAACCAAAATTATAATGGTGGGGAAGGCACATAATGGGTCTGATGAATGGGACTTGTTCTTGATTCCTGGTCCATAGGCCTGCTTGGAGAGACTGGTGAAAGGTTAAGTGCTAAGTGGAAGAAGATGCTGAAGGACCACTGGAGAAAATAATTTTCATGTGTAGAATAGGTCTATGTATATATTCTTATTTATAGCTGAAACCCTGCAAGTTTTGTTTGTTTGTTTTGATTTTTCTTTGATGATACTTCCTGTTTTTAAAAAAGGGGGATCATTAAGGAAAAGTGCAAAATGTTTATTGTATAATAGCAGTTTTGCTTACGGCTTTTTCATCTTTTAATGTTTGTATTATGACTTCCTTTGATAAACTAACAAAGTTAAATTAAAAAAATATATTTTATTAGGAATGTTCTAAAAGAGCGAATAACGGGAAGTTTACTCTTCGAGATCTGCTTGTGGTTCCTATGCAGCGTGTTCTGAAGTATCACCTTCTCCTTCAGGTATGTCACTTAGAATTGCTTGTTCATTCATTAAGTCAACCAAACATGGATGAAGCACCAGTTATGCTCAGAAACGTGATATTTGGAGCCCTTTCCCCTTACATTTTTCAACTATGAGGGTGGCTAAATGGGAAATAATAGAACAGCTGGAAAAGTTTTCCTCCTTTTGTGTGAAGGTAATTCTGTATCTCTCATAAAGCTATGTTTTATGTCTTGCAAACAGAAGTGGCTCCAAAAATTTTTTTAAATTAAAAAACACACAAAACAAATACAGATATCCCTTCAACAACCAAGTCTTCTGTTGTTAGCAGTAATCATTGATTAGAATCTCAGTGTTGTGATACACTTGAGTTTTGGCAGTTTAATTGTGTTAGAACTTGTGCCTTATAACCATAAATGAAAGAGAATTGTGTCATATTCTGTGTTGCTTTCTGCTATACTAAATTATAATAAGACTACATTTATTTTGAAGTGATTCTTGTTATAACCCCAAAGCTTATGGTTTCCACGGTTAGTCTTCTAATGAGGGTGGAGAGTCTTATAAATTTAATTTGATAGCTGTACCAGGAGACTCATTAGTTCTGCTCCAAAGAAATGTCTTACTGTATTAGTCTGTCAGCTCTGCTGATGCTTGTGAAATGTCATTTTAAAAAGATCTACTACCTGTATGTGAATATAATTCTGAATTTGCTGTGCTTTATACATCTTGTATATTAAATTTCTTGAACTGTAGCTGCAAAATTATTAGTCATTTCTATTTTTGTTCTACTGAGAAATCAGAAAAATTCCAATACTGATTATTCCTTAAAAATGCATTAAAACATTTATGAGACCTAAACTCAAAGAAACTTAATCAAATTGCATTTTATGAAAAAATAATAAGGAAGACTTAGGCAGTCAGTTTCTGAGATATCATGAAACTAAAAACATATCACAGAAGAAGATGATAATTTATTTTGTAACTTTGGGATAGTCAAATATTGATTGAAGAATTTAAAAGGTGCGGTTTTCAAGAAATACCTATTTTGGTCGCTTAAAAGATTTTAGACTTATAAAAGTATAAAATATTACTATACCTTTTAAAAAATCAGATAACTTTTGTTTCCCCTTAACTTCTCTTGGGTTGTTTGATATTTTAAATTTCAAAAGTATATTTAATTCCATGATGTTTTTTTTTTTAAGTAAGGAAAGTTTTATCTGGGATACCACACTTAGATAAAAATTCTAGAAATGTTTTCCTATCTCAAAATAATGTAGAGTAGAATTAATTTGTCTACTGTTTAGAAATATGTTGAATACATGTGGTGTGAATTGAACATTTTCTACTTACTACTGTATTTTAGTGGATAAATAATTTTTGAAATGCCTTATGATTTGCAATCACAGATTTATAAAATTAAAGTATTTTATAGTGGGATTTGAAACTTTGAGAATACTTTTATTATTTACTAGAGGAAAAGTAAAAATAGAAATGAATATAACTGTAACAAGTTTATTATACTTAACAGATTTGATGTTTGTAGGTTCTGTTTATTAGAAACACTAATGGTTTTGAATTCAGCAAAGACTTCTGAATAGCTTCCATGTTCCACATTATAGTGTGAGACTCTCAACAATATAAAACTGCCCTCCTCACTCTGACAAATCTCACTGTTTAGATAGGGAAAATGAAAAGTAATTTGCCAAATAGAATACAATGTGATAAGTATGCCAAAGGTACAAAGGTGGTACAAATAAAGACCTAGTTAATTATGGCTTGAATAGAGGCCTCTGTCATAGAAAGCTTCACAGAGGAGCTATTCTTGAGCTTTGAAGGAAGAATAACGGTTTGACAGGTGGATTAGAAAGGAAGGGCTTTAGAGGAGAGAGAACACCGTGCCTAATGGGATCAGATATTAGAACGTGTTTTGAGAATTGCAATTAATTTGTTGGAAAAAGGACATAGGTTGTTTGAATGGAAGTGAAGAGAGAAGTTGAGGGAGGTTTGCAGAATTCATATCATGAGGCATCTATGAAGAATGGATGACAGCCTGAAGCTTTTGTGAGTTTCCCAGAAATTCAAATAACAGGATCTAACTTACATTTAGAGATTCAACTCTGATGTCAGTAGAGTGAATAGATTAGCAAGGAAATAATAGAATAGTCAATAGTGAATAGAGTAGTGAGGAAAGACTGCAAGGTGGAAGATGAGACAGAAGCCTGCAGTGGCAGTGGGGGTGGCTGCAAGGAGAAGGATAAAGTTAGCATCAACAGAACACTGTGAGAGAGAGAGAGAGAGAGGGAAGAGTCAGGGGTACCTGTTAGGTTTTGGCTTAAGTGATAAAAGTGCCATCCTTCAGTAAAACATGAACAGGAACAAGAGTAGGAATGTGGGTGAAGGTTCATTACATTTGGACATGCTAGACTTGAGGGTCTTGTGAGATACCAGGTAGAACTATTTAATAGGACATTTGAGTCTGGGACTCAGGTGTGAATTCTGGACTGAGCACATTCATTTGAGAGTGAACTGCCCCACTAGGTAGTAGGTGATGCTATGGCAATGGTTGTGATATGTAAAGTGGGAGTAGCAGAAGACTAAGGTGAAAATCTAGGGAATAATAACTGATTTCTAAGGTGCAGACAAAGAAAGAAGAAAGTTGAAAGACTGATGAATAGGCTGACATTTAAGATGAACTAACAAGTAACAAAATCACTGCAGATGGTGACTGCAGCCATGAAATTAAAAGACGCTTACTTCTTGGAAGAAAAGTTATGACTAACCTAGATAGCATATTGGAAAGCAGAGACATTACTTTGCCAACGAAGGTCGGTCTAGCCAAGGCTATGGTTTTTCCAGTGGTCATGTATGGGATATGAGAGTTGGACTGTGAAGAAAGCTGAGCACCAAAGAATTGATGCTTTTGAACTGTGGTATTGGAGAAGACTCTTGAGAGTCCTTTGGACTGCAAGGAGATCCAACCAGTCCATTCTGAAGGAGATCAGCCCTGGGTGTTCTTTGGAAGAAATGATGCTGAAGCTGAAACTCCAATACTTTGGCCACCTCATGCGAAGAATTGATTCATTGGAAAAGACTCTGATTGGGGGCAGGAGGAGAAGGGGATGACCGAGGATGAGATGGCTGGATGGCATCACCGGCTCAGTGGACGTGAGTCTGAGTGAACTCCGGGAGATGGTAATGGACAGGGAGGCCTGGCGTGCTGCGATTCATGGGGTCACAAAGAGTCAGACTCGACTAAGCAACTGAACTGAACTGAACAATTAGCAGTAATAGCAGCAAACAGAAGAGCATAATGCCCCTGAGACATAATAGCCATCAGAATTAAAAATAGTAATGAAGGCAAGTTTGACGATGAATGGAAAGCATCTGTCAGTTGTCAGGAGAGGATCTTTCCTAACATCCGGCAAGAGTGTCAGTGTGATAGTGGGGGATAGAATTCAAGTTCAACTTTGAAAGGAAAACTTTCTGACTGTCGTCTCGTGTTCTTCTGATGTCTAGTTGATCTTCTTACAGTTTGAAATTTATGATGAAAACAGAACCTCATTATGTCAGATTTATCACTTTACGGTGCAAATAATGATAAAATGGTTTATTTGTAAAATGTTTTCTTTAGTTTTTGTTTTAATTTTGGTGAAAGTAGTACTAAACCATATCTTCCAAATAGGAGCTGGTCAAACATACCACTGATCCTATGGAAAAAGCAAATCTGAAACTGGCTCTTGATGCAATGAAGGTAAGAGAAATGCATCATTAAGTTGTTTGTATTTCTCATTCTTACTGGAAAGCAGTGACTACAAACTGCTAATACATATGTATGAGATGCTAATTGAAACTATAATATCTATAAGTATTTATGTAGTTTTATTACTAGTGGGGAGAGCTGGGTATTTTTAACTGAAATTGATACCCTTGCATGGATTTAATTATTGGACAAAAACTAAAACCAAGAGGTATATTAAAATAACTTTTGTTATTTATGAAAGCATGTCCCCTTCCATAACCACCAGGAATGATTAAATAGAAAGGCTTTATTTCACATTCTTTTTATGGCTACTGGTAGAAAACTGTTGACTTATGCAAGCAGCTAATGACCTTAGAACACTGGTATGACTTGTTTTCCTCAAGTGAGGATGTCTGCCAGGTTTATCTTCATGGATACTGTACATCAGTAAAGTGGATCAATCTGGGTTTCTATTTCTAGTAAATCTGAAAATTAAGAACTTTTGATACAAGTAGATAAAGGCAGACATTTTGAACATATTGGGCAATGCATAAAACCCCAGTTTCTATGCTATGCTGGACTTAGACTTTGCAAGAAATAATATTTGCCCCAACTTAAAACATACTCAAGTGTTTGTTCTGGAGACAAAATGCCAACATGACTCTACTCAAAGCAACGCATAATGCTTACCCGTGTCCCTGTGCGAATCTCAGTGTTAGCTCTGCTGTTTAGCTGACTTGAATGCCATACCAGGAAGCAGCACACAATTATTATATTATTTTTAAAAAGATACCAAGTTTCCAGTTTTTTAAAGAAATCTCTTATAGAGATATTCTATGAAAAATCAGGCTTTCATTTAGAACAAAGTTAGGAACTGCTTTTTGTCTGAGTTCTCTTCCTGCTGTTACAGATGAATATAAGACGGTAGGGGAAAGAAGAAAAAGAAGCCAGAAAACAGGAAAAATCTGGAGCGCCTATAATAAAAATAGCTGGTTACAGTATGGAAAGATTAGCTAATGTTTCCTCAAATATGAGAAAAGATGTTTCAAAATAGGTAAAGGCACATGGAAAAGCGAGGCCAGCGTTGTTCACGCTCTTCCGCACATTTTCTCACTCCCTGGTTTCTCTCCTCTTCTTTCCTTCCCCTTTATTAACTCTCTGAAATTGACCTGGTACCACTGACTAAATGCTCCCCAGAACTGAGACACTTAATTGATTACAGACAACAGCCCTGCTGGATTCATTGTCTCACTTTTAGTTACTTTTCTGTCTTGTCTAATCCTTCACGATTGTCCTCATTCTAACCCAAGTACAAGTGTGACTCCCTCAAGGTCAGCGTTTGGAATCTACATGCTCCCGACCTGGTTTCCTTTTTGTTGTTCCGCATGGCAGCGTATTTTGTTTGTTTAGTGTTTGATCTTCACTCTTCTCAAGGGTATGGTAAAGGACAAGGCTTCAGTCTTCCCAGCTGTACTCCAGACAGTTTTAAATTGCTTTTGAGATGCAGCTTTGATTGACTGGGCTTTCATTTCATTGTCGTTGAAAAGTTATGGCGGTAACTTTTATCACTAATGAAATTAATGATGTGTTTCTTTTCAAACAGTGCTCATCTCTTGTCTGATCTTATCGTGCCTTCTTTTTCTCCCCTTCTCTTTATTCTTTAGGACTTGGCACAATATGTGAATGAAGTGAAAAGAGATAATGAGACCCTTCGTGAAATTAAACAGTTTCAGCTATCTATAGAAAATTTGGTATGTAATTATCGTTCCATCCAGCTTCTCTAACCCACAGCTTGGGGGACATTCTAGGAGTTGTTTTTGAAGAAAAAATAGTTTACCTTCAAGTTTCTGTTGTTCTAGGTTTTTTCTGACTTCTGTTTGACAGGGTCCACAGGGATGAATGTTCAGGGGCATCTGTGACACATTGCTGTCCAGGGACCTTCTGCCATCGCTTGTCCCTAATCACATTGTGATACCTCTGCCCCTAGTAGTCCCAACTCTAAACACTGGATCCATTTTTTTCTCTTCTTATCCTCACCCCCATACATACTCATGGCTGCTGCCGCTGCTAAGTCGCTTTAGTCGTGTCCAACTCTGTGCGACCCCATNGGACCTTCTGCCATCGCTTGTCCCTAATCACATTGTGATACCTCTGCCCCTAGTAGTCCCAACTCTAAACACTGGATCCATTTTTTTCTCTTCTTATCCTCACCCCCATACATACTCATGGCTGCTGCCGCTGCTAAGTCGCTTTAGTCGTGTCCAACTCTGTGCGACCCCATAAGCAGCAGCCCACCAGGCTCCCCCGTCCCTGGGATTCTCCAGGCAAGAACACTGGAGTGGGTTGCCATTTCCTTCTCTAATGCATGAAAGTGAAAAGCAAAAGTGAAGTCGCTCAGTCGGGTCTGACTCTTAGCAACCCCATGGGCTGCAGCCTACCAGGCTCCTCCGTCCATGGGATTCTCCAGGCAAGAGTACTGGAGTGGGGTGCCATCGCCTTCTCCAATACTCATGGTAGAGCCCTGTTAATATATTCCTTTTATGTATATTTACTGGGTGACTGCTGTGTGCCAGCTGTTTTGCTTGGGGCTGGGACTATAACTAAGCAACATGATCTCATGGGTAAAGAGACAGTAAAAAGAGAGTTTAAAACTGCTCTATTGAGATGATTGCTGTGAACAGGTTGCTGCAACAGAGGCTTGTGAGGGGAGTCCTAGTTTAGATAAGATACTCAGGAAAAGTCCTTTGAAGCATTTCTCATTTGAGCATGAAGGATGAGAAGAAGCCAGTGGCATGAAGGTCTGTAGAGAGAGGATTCCAGGCAGGAGCCATAGCAAGTGAAATGCCCAGAAATGGGCAAGAGCCAGGAGACTTTCCTAGTGGTCCAGTGGTTAAGACTGTGCTCCCAATACAGGGGGTATGGGTTCAGTCCTTCAATACAGGAGGTGGGGAACTAAGACCCCACATGCTGTGTGGCAAAGCCAAAAAGTTAAAAATTACAAAAAAGAAGCTGCTGCTGCAAGACAAGAGAGGCTGGAAATTGAGAGGGAAAGGAAGAAGACTGGGCCCTGAAGTGACGGAGGAGGACCGGAGAACTGCACCCCACAGCCCTGGAGGACAAGGCACTGAGAGATTGCAGCAGGAAACTAGCAAAAGGCTCTTCCCAGAGGGTTTCACAGTCTGATTTATGTGTCAAGAAAACTCTTTCATCAGGCAGGCCAGTCAGCAAATTGTTGAGATGGTTTCAGGAGAGAGATGATGGAAGCCTGGTTAAGGCTGTGGGTAGAGAAAACAGATAAGCAAGTGGATTTAAGATACTTTCCTTGGTAGGGCAGTTTTATTGCTTCTTTTTCTGAAATAGCTTTGGTCTGTGTCTTTCTGTCCACACACACAGCCCTTTCCCCTTTTCATGACTCCATCTGCCACCTTTCCAATCATAGTAGCCTCTAATGACCTCTTCACATAGCTGTGTTTCCAAAATGTGGATTTCTCCATTCGCTTGCTTTCCCAAACTTGTCAGAATTTTGTTACCTTCAGGATTCAGTCAACATTCCTTAACATGGATATTTAAGGTCCTCAATGATTTGGTCTTAATCTGTATTCCTAAACTTATCCAGCCAATGACTGCCCACATACTTTATGTTACAACTGTCCTACGGCATTGTAAGGTCTCTGATTTGCGCTACCTGGTTTTTTTGTTTTCATTTCCTTTGTGTGTGTGTGTGTGTGTGTGTGTGTGGTGACACGGCATGTGGGATCTTATTAATAGTTCCTGACCAAGGATTGAACTTGTCCCACCTGTATTGGAAGGGTGGAGTCTTAACCACTGGACTGCCTGAGAAGTCCCTGTCATACATTTTTATAGTTATGGCTTTATTATAATGTTGTCAAAGCCCAGAATATCTTTTTTCATAATTTCCTATCAAATTTCTTCAGTGTCCAGTTAAAAGAAAAAAAAAAAAGATTCTCTCCCTAATCTACCATTTCCCCTTTTCTTTGTAATTCCCATAGCACATTGCCCAGATAGCTGTTTTCACGGTGGTAAAAATATTAAATTTGCCCTTTTAAATTGTACACTAGTTCTTCATCCTGCCTTCCTCCCAGCCCCAGGCAACCACCATTCTACTTTCTGTCTTCGGGAATCATTGAATATCAATGCTTACTACACTTTTGTTTGCAAATATTTTCTCCCATTCTGTGAGTTGCCTTTTTGCTCTGTTAATAGTGTCATTTGCACAAAATTTTAAATTTTGATGAAGTCCACCTTTCCTTTTGTTGCTGCGCTTCTGGTGTCCTAAGAAGCCATTACTAAATCCAATGTCATAAACCCTTTCCCCTGTGTTTTCTTCTTGTATTTTTAGCTCTTTGATTCCTTTTGAGTTAGTTTTTGGAAACAGTATAAGGGCCAGACTTCGCTCTTCTGCCTGTGCGTATCCCGTGTCCCCAGCACTGTTCATTGAAAAGGCTCTCCTGTCCCCCACCAAATGGTGTTGGCACTTTTGTCAAAAATCATTTGACCTTTATATGAGGCCTTATTTCTGGACGTTCTGTTGTATTACATTGATTTAGATGTCTGTGTTTATGCCAGTTCCACCCTGTTTGGATTACCATAGTTTTGTAATAAGTTTTGAAATCAGGAAGTATGAGACCCTAACTTTGACCTTTTTTTATGATTGTTTTACCTATTAAGGAGCCTTTGTGATTTCATATGAATTTTAAGATGGAATTTTCTGTTTCTGCAAAAAAAAAACAAACTGGAATTTTCATAAGAAACATTAATCTTTATACTTTTTTGTTGTACACTTAATTACATATCTTTTTTATTAGAATGTAGTCTCATTGATGTTACTGATATTTTCAGTCAGTTCTTTTATCCTTTAGCACCTTGTAGATTAGGTGCTCATAAATACTTAAAACTTCTTATTGTCTGCCTCTGGGGAAATGGCTTATTATTTTTAATCATTAAGTCAGGGCTTTTCATTTTTGATATCTTAGCCTCAAGGAAGCCATCCTTGACTCCCTAGACAAAATTAGGTCCTCCAGCTATGCATGCTTCTTCTGCTCTTCTTTCATGCAATCACACATTTATGATTATATATTTTGGTGAATATTTGTCACCCTGTGGGCAATAGATTTCATGAGGGCAGGGTCTATATCATTCTGTCCCGTACCTTTTACAGTGGCTAGCACACAGTGGATGCTCAGGAAGTATCACTTGTAACTTTCTTGTGATTTGCATTATTCCAGTTAATTCTCTCTTTTGGTAGCTAACTTCTCTATTAGGGTTGTAAGTAAAATTAATTAATGTCTTCAGTATGCCTGCTGGGATGAACACGGACAGGTTGTTTTTGAAAGTGTATCGTACAGACCTGAGCTTTTTAGAGTAAATGTGATAAAAAGGTAAAATGATAAAATTTGCTCTAAGGAAGTTGTGCCTAGAAAATATCCTACTAATATTTATTTCTGTCTTTATGTGATTATAAAAAACTGAGACATGTACATTTTCTATTTTAGAACCAACCTGTTTTGCTTTTTGGACGACCTCAGGGAGATGGTGAAATTCGAATAACCACTCTAGACAAACATACAAAACAAGAAAGGTGAGAAGGATCGGTACTTATTTTCAAAACAAGTTATTAGTATCAGGAGATTGAGAAAATCTTGAGGACGTTTCCTTTAGGATAAAGGAGTGAAATAAATGAATAAAAATCAGGGAAGAGACCAATCTATGGCTTTTTACTTTCTATGGACCTGTTAGGTATTCCCTTCTTTGTTCTGGTATCTGTTGATTTCCCTAAGTTTGAGTTCTTCAGAAGGAAGGGAAGAATCTAGAATGTCAGCTAGAGTAGAAAGTACACATTAAAATGAGAATAGCAATAAAATAATAATAGACAGATACCATAAAAACACAATTGTTTAATTTTACTTTTTGGTATGCATGATAAAAGAACTAAAAGTAATGTCTTAAGAATGAAGTGCAAATAAGGGCCATTTAGTGAGATTTCCTTGAGGGAAATATGTAGGTGTATTCCTCAAAGATTAGTCAGCTTGCCTGGTGTCCCTAATTATCTATATGTGTGTGGTTGTTAAAGTGATGAATTTGGTTGAAATGGCCATTTTCTGGAACTTTAGGAGAATAGAAAGTTAACCAGTAGGGGGCAGCATCACTCTTGCATGCACCTTGACACCCGGGCTCTAAAGGTAGGTCTCAGGAGAGACGCATCCTTACAGCCTCTCCCAGAAAATAGTCTTTGAAAGTGATGCAAGTAATAAGGCTGTGTGAATGTCTCATTATCACAATGTGTATGTGTTAATCACGGACTGAGAGTTTTCAAAAAGATACAAGTATTGGTATTGGATGATAGGATTTATAAGAGTTGTTTTCTCCCTCAATTATATTGCTTTTAATAAGGTAGAAGAGAAATACCAAGGTGTCGATTTAACCATGATTTCTGTAGCTCACATTGAGGTCATGCACCACTCAGTTTGTATTTCAAGTTGTCCGTAAAACACAGGAGCAGTATGCGGGGCAAAGCACAGGTTCCACAAGTAGACCCAAGAGTAAGTCCTGCTTTGCAGCCACTGACAGTGTGATCCTGAGAAAGCTATCCAACTTCTCCTAGCCTCGGCTTCCTCCTCAATAAAATGACGGTGACGATAGCACCTACCTCAGGAGATGGTCCTGGGGATTTAAATTAAGTGAGCCATCTTTGTGGAAGGGATGAATGCTTCTCAAGGCAATCTAGCCCACACCTCGTAGCAAGGGTAGACGTTAACCGCTATTGTCATTGATATTTTCCCATGGGTGTTTATCTTTTAAACTGGAAGAAAGAAGTACTGGTTCATGGACAGTGCTTTATGACGTAATTGTTTCTGGAAGCAACCCTGCAGTGTGCATATTATTCTTGTTATAATTTTGCCTGTTTTTTAACTGTGGAAACTGAGGTACAGCAGGGTTATTCATTTAGTAAAGGGCAGTGCCAGGACACGCGGCTCATTCTTTCAGTGTGCAAACATTGTCTTTGTCTTTAACTCCCAGGATAAGTTAAATTTTACCTGGGAAGAATTAACA
Source organism: Neotragus moschatus (assembly GCA_006410615.1). NCBI lineage: Eukaryota > Metazoa > Chordata > Mammalia > Artiodactyla > Bovidae > Neotragus > Neotragus moschatus. The sequence continues at coordinate 735,186 of SJYA01000617.1, read as the reverse complement.
CGCATTCTTCCGAGCTATTTACATAAATCAATCTCTCTTGCTTGCTCTCTTTCAGGCATATCTTCTTATTTGATTTGGCAGTGATTGTATGTAAAAGGAAAGGTGATAACTATGAAATGAAGGAAATAATAGATCTTCAGCAGTACAAAATAGCCAACAATCCTACAACTGATAAAGAAAATAAAAAGGTAAATTCTTGGAAATGAACAACTGTAATTTACTTATAATTTTGACTATTCAAGGAACGTATGCTAATACAGTAATCCGAAAGTGAAAGTTACTCGGTCGTGTCCAACTCTTTGCGACCCTATGGGCTATACAGTCTGTGGAATCCTCCAGGCCAGAATACTGGAGTGGGTAGCCTTTCCCTTCCACAGGGAATCTTCCCAACCCAGGGATCGAACCCAGGTCACCCGCATTGCAAGTGGATTCTTTACCAGTTGAGTCACAAGGGAAGCCCAAGAATATTGGAGCGGGTAGCCTGTCCCTTCTCCAGGGAATCTTACTGACCCAGGAATCGACCAGGGTCTCCTGCATTGCAGGTGGATTCTTTACCAACTGAGCCACAGTAATGTAAGAGGTGGCTTATTGATCCAGGTCTTTTTGTTTCTCAAGATTAATTAGAGACAAGCCTCTTTGAGAAATAATGAGACAGTGCCACAGGTGATATAATCCTCTCTAATGCCTTGATGAACATGGCAACAGAATGCATTTGGCATAGCAATTGTTATAGATAAGAAGTTGACTATAATAATCTTGGTTGTTCACAGTTTGATGATAATGTTATGAGAGGTTTTGTGGGTGATTATGGAGGTGTTTTAGTGATTTGAAAAACACAGTGTTATTAATGAATGATATCTATTAACCTGAGGAATATTAATTTTAACAGTGGTCTTATGGCTTCTACCTCATCCATATCCAAGGACAAAATGGGTTAGAATTTTATTGCAAAACAAAAGATTTAAAGAAAAAGTGGCTGGAACAGTTTGAAATGGCTTTGTGAGTATTTTTCCTTTTAAAAGTGCTTTTTTTTCTGCTGCATACGTCCCTTATGAACAATGAGCTGCCAGTAAACGCACTGCCATGTTTGTAGCATGTGTACGGAGGCTGTGGAAACACTGAGCGTGAGCGCTATGCTGCTGGGCTGTCAGCTTGATGACTTTGGTCTCCTAGGAGAGATGTCTTGGTGAATTTCTTCAAAAAAAAGAAAGAGGGAGCTCCAGCCTTCTGTTTGACTCTCTTCTCATGGGTGTATTTTAATTGCTTAGCTTTCAGCAGCTTCTGAAAATTTTAATTATTCTACTGATAAACTTTGAATGTAATTGCCATGTTTTGTGTATATCTTTAAGTAGAAATACCCCCAGATACACACACACACATATTCATACATGCAAAAATCTCATTTTAAACAGATTAGTTTGTTCCTCCTGTTTGTTTTTAACTTATTTCTTTTTTGAATTCTGGGTAAATTGCTTGACATATTCAATGAATGCTTTCAGGGCCTAATTTCTCTCAGTGATTTTTCCTTTTATTAAAGTGGAGGCTCAACAAAGAGGTAGGAAATAAATCAGACCTGTTTCAAAGGGAATGGCATACAGAGATGTAATTATACAAGAATATGTCATTATAGGAGTTTTCTTTCAGTTTTGAGGTTCATGGATTAAAAGGTATATAATGACCCTTGTTATGGAAACATATAGGTCACCCTGAAATTGCAACTGGTAGCAGAAGGTAAAATTAAGGAAAAGCACTTTTGTGATTTGCTTCATTTGTATTCTAACATAATTTACCTTTTGCAGACAAATTCTATTGGATTTTTTTGTTTGCTTTTTCCTTTGCTTTGTTTTTGGAAATGCTTATATTGATATAAAATAGAGATAAGATTAGAATATTTTATTGCAGTTCTTAAGTGACAAAATAGAAATTTTCCTCGGATGATTATCTCTAAAATTTTGAAAGATGAGATTGTGCAGCTAAAATAATTTCAATCTTATAGGCAATTCTGGGTTCAGCAATAACCCTTGTGAGGAACTGGCTGCATAATCTCAGCCAATTTATTTAACCTGTTACAGCCTCAGTTTCCTCCTTGGTAAAATAAGAATAATGATATTTTGAATTCCAGATACTATGTGTCAAGCAGTATGGTGGCCAGATAGTACAACAGCAGGATATGTTGTGAATAGCAAGCATTATCTGTTGTTATCACTGTTATTTAATATTGCTTTGTATTTCATATCCCTGTACCCCTAGGGACTTACAATATCAGAATACATCTTTCAGTATACTATTATAGTTTTTTTTAATGTATTGTTGTTGATTATAGTAATTAAAAGAGTTTAGTATTTGCATGCCTCCATAAAATGACTATTGTATAGGGACCTCTCTGGTTCGGAGCACAAGTGATGTAGTTGGTGACCTCCACCCATTCTCGGATGATCTGTGGCCTACATCATAAACGAAGTGTTCTGTTTTAGAGAGGTTTCAAATGATAGGCAGTATTTGGACTTGAGCAGTTGGAGCTGGGGTGACAGGATATGGGGTTGCTGATTATGTGCAAAGGCAGAGTTGACCTTAACGCCCCTTTGCTCTTGTGGGAAGGATGCTATGCTGGTATTTTCTTATGGGTTCTGCTTGTTTAATCTTTACATGAATGAAGGAATTTCTGCAGAGGAGAAAAGTTAAATTTGTTATCCAGAGTCAGCAGGCTCCTTGGGCTGTATTGATAGGTGTGTCACTTAATATTTTGTTAACTTGCCGTAAATCAGACAGCTAAACTCTGGATACACGAGACTCAACAAGATGGATGCTTATCTCTTTTTTTCCTGGAAGGGAATCTGGGGTAGGTAGACAGGGGTGGGATACTGGCTTTCTGGGTATTGTCGGGAAGCCAGGCTCAGATCTTCCTGCTCTGCCATTGTCTGCATGGCTTTTGTCCTCAATGTTCGCACCATGTTGTCCAAGATAGCTGGAGCTCCAACTATAAAATCTACATTCTAGGCAGCAAAAGGTGATCCCCACTTTCAAGGATCCTGTGAAGAAACACCAAAAACTTTTGTTACATAATACTGACCAAACCTTAGTCGTGTGGCCGTATCTGACAAGGGAGTCTAGAAAATGCAGTCTTCATTCTGGGCAAGAGTATGCTTGGCTATGAACCAAGGTTCTCCAATTATGAAAGTAAGGAGAAGTGGGTACTTGTAGGTGATTCTCAGTCCCTGCCTTAAAGGTGTATACGTGCAGGAAGGGTTTGGAGTTACTCCTTGGAAGAAAAGTTATGACCAACCTAGAGATCATATTGAGAAGCAGGGACATTACTTTGCCAACAAATGTCCGTCTAGTCAAGGCTATGGTTTTTCCAGTGGTCATGTATGGATGTAAGAGTTGGACTGTGAAGAAAGCTGAGCACTGAAGAATTGATGCTTTTGAACTGTGGTGTTGGAGAAGACTCTTGAGAGTCCCTTGGGCTGCAAGGAGATCCAACCAGTCCATTCTAAAGGAGATCAGCCCTGGGATTTCTTTGGAGGGAATGATGCTGAAGCTGAAACTCCAGTACTTTGGCCACGTCATGCGAAGAGTGGACTCACTGGAAAAGACTGTGATGCTGGGAGGGATTGGGGGCAGGAGGAGAAGGGGACGACAGAGGATGAGATGGTTGGATGGCATCACTGACTGGATGGATGTGAGTCTGAGTGAACTCCGGGAGTTGGTGAATGGACAGGGAGGCCTGGCATGCTGTGATTCATGGGGTTGCAAAGTCAGACATGACTGAGCGACTGAACTGAACTGAACTGAAATTGTTCTACCACAAGCAAGATGGCTGCATCCATCACACACATGGAAGCTGGGTGGAAGTCTTTATTGTGAGCGTCATCTAAGCACCTCAGCAATGTAATTAAACATCCATCGTAACTATTTGCGTTTCAGAGTATCCCTGGCTGCCCATGTAGAGGATACCTTTTCTTGAGAATTGTTCAAAGTTGAGGGCTTCCTTAAGCAGAGATTATGCGGCATATGGCATGTGAATTAAAATTAAGCAAAATAAAATTAGGATTTTATTCGAGCATCAGAATGTTCCATTATTTTATTTCCTCCCTTCTCTTTTGAAGCTTGTTATGCAGGAAAGCCCTGCTCCCAGCTTTGTAGGACAGGTCTTGCTTGTCTTGTGCTCAGTCAGAAATGTAGAATAATCTAGGTGAGTCTGGGCTTAAATTTTTGCTTATGGCTCAATTTTTTCTATTTTACCCATCATCTAAAGTTCTAGTACTCTTATGCTGTAAGCCATGGAGAATAAAAGAAAACTAAGCCTGCAGCCTTCCTGATAATATGTGATAAACAGCAAGCCTGTGTCTTGACACAGACCATTTCTTCAAGTATCTTTGGCATTAACAGGGGTCCTGTAAGTCCCCCTACAGCATTCTGGAGTGTTGTTTTAAGGAACCTGGGGGTGGGAGGCGTTGGTGGGGGGGTTGCAGGAAATCAAAGGAGGTGATATTTTAAGACTGATGAAATTCTTGCCAGTTCTATTTACAGAAGATGGCAGCTCTGCTGTTTATAGGATGACTGGATCATTTTTATTTTAAAAAATTGCAAATCACCTTTAGGGAGTTTAAAATACTGCTCTTAATTTAGAATATTAAAAAGGATCGTAGAAAAGCACGAACACCAATAAACAGTAAGTATCTGGTAAACACAAATCATCTCCCCAGAGCTGACCTAAATCGCAGCTTTCTGTCTTTCCCTAGCACTCCCCCAAGCCCACTCAGAAGTCATATTTTCCGACCTTCTTTGGCCATAGCCACTTCCAACATTTAAAATACGCAGTGGACTACAGCAGAACTTGGCAAACCTCCGGAAGAAAGACTTCACAGAGAGAAAAGCAGCAGTGACCCACTTGGATAGGGCAGGAAGAAGGAAATTTTTTTTCTTTTTTTCTCCTGTGAGACGTGGTAGCAGGGCCGATTGCTCTTGAGATTGGTGAAGCAGTTTTTGAGTCAAATAATGTTCGAGAGCTATAGTTCTTGGGATCTCACTCTGAAAAATCCATTTAGATCTTTAGAAGCCTGATTGGTACACATTATTTATTCTTATTTCCAAAAGGGCTTTCTGTCACTCTCTGACACAGTTCCACTTAGTTATGTGTGCATTGCTACTGCTAAGTCACTTCAGTCGTGTCCGACTCTGTGTGACCCCATAGACGGCAGCCCACCCGGCTCCGCCGTCCCTGGGATTCTCCAGGCAAGAACACTGGACTGGGTTGCCATTTCCTTCTCCAATGCATGAAAGTGAAACGTGAAAGTCAGTCGCTCAGTTGTGTCCGACTCTTAGCGACCCCATGGACTGCAGTCTACCAGGCTCCTCCGTCCATGGGATTTTCCAGGCAAGAGTACTGGAGTGGGCTGCCACTGCCTTCTCCGTTGTGTGCATTAGCATGGCAAATGTATTTATTGGCTTAAGCTAGTTTTCCCAGTAATGTCAGTAAGTGCGAATGTGAACACTGCCCATAGCCATGTTAAAAATATTGTTAGAAAGCTGCACTTGCTTGGTGATGCACTGGTAAAGAATCCACCTGCCAATACAGAGGACACTGATTCGATCCCTGGTCCGGGCAGATCCCACATGCCGTGGGGCAGCTAAGCCCGAGCACCACAGCTACTGAGCCCAGTGCTCTAGAGGCTGCGCTGCACCACAGGAGCAGCCGCTGCAGTGCAAAGCCTGTGCGCTGCAACTAGAGACCGTGCACAGCCATAAATAAGTAAACCGATAAATAGAAGGTGTTAGGAAGCTCTGGACATGTTTCCCCAAATCCCTGAAATCAAATGTTTTTAATGTTTTCTCCTTTTAGATTTTCGTTAATAAACCCTGCCACACTCATTTTGTAGCTCAGGAAACGAGCAATCGCTGGAGTATTTCAGCACATTTGTACAAGTTCAATGCTATATCATTTACAATAGGGTTTAGGATCTTAGTTCACAGCATTTTCTTTATCCAGGAAGTGCTAAAATAAGCACCCAGACTCAAATCCTGTTATCTAAAACTGGAGCCAGGTTTCTTTCTTTTTTTCTTTTTTTTCCCACTATGACTAGGAATCGGAGGATCACCACGGTGTCCTTACATGTTCCAGAAATAAGTCCAAGTTGGGTAGAATATGATATAAAAGAATTCAATAATAGAATAAGAAGACTTTTAAAAGGAAGAGTTAAAGAAAGAAAAAGTAGAATGAGGGAAAATGCATTGCATATGGTAGCAAGTGGTAGATTCTGAACCAGCCTCTGTAATATTTAATTGAAGGGAACAGAAAGGTCCTTTTGCCTGCAATTTCTTCTGACTTGACCCAATTTTTGAAATTCTAGCAATTTATGTTTACTCCCTTGAATAAGGAAAGCCCCCTGGAAGATGCATATGACATGATCACCATACTATCTAAGATTTCTTCACTGTGTGCCATATGCCAGTCACAGTGCCACAAGGCTCATCTAAGGAAAAATAACATAGGGACCAGTAATGTCTGCTAATACATGAGCCCACGATATATATCTGTTAAGTGCTAAGACTAATGGGAGTGAGGAGAAATGAAGGAAGAGGGTGTATGGAAATTCCGGAGCTGGGGAGAGGCTCTGGGACCAGGCTTCACTGTCATCTGTGGGGGACAGCCCCCAAGTTTCATTTCCCAGGATGAACCCCTGAAAGGCAGTGTTCTCCTGTGTGGGGTGGGAGCAGGGGTGGAACTCCATCCATGGAACTCCACCAGTTGAGTTTAATCTGAGCCACAGTGTGTCTTTCTACTTTATTTCCCATTTACTTCCAGAAAGAACTTGAGGTCACGCACCGTAAAAAGCACACATGCCATGGAATTAAAAAGAAAAATTTAAATAATCAGAGGTCACACAGAACAGTGTTTCAAAGCATTTTCCTCAAATTCTGGTTCCACTAAACAAGAACATCTTCTTGAAATTCACCTTTTGGAGTTTGTCTATAAAAGCAATGCATATGTTTTTCACATTTTAAGTAGAAAATTATAGTTTATCCCATATAATTTGTTTTAATCTAAAGATATTGCTCAGATATTCTGAATACCAGAGGGGTAATTATCAAAGGAAATGGCATCTATTCTCCAAATATTTATTGAGCACTTTGCCTTGTTGCCAGACACCGTTGGAAGCCCTGGACATATAACGCTGAGAGAGCTATTGCAGTTGAATTTAATTACTGTAGCTTCTAAATGCAATAATGTTCAGTTAATATATAATGGATTGAATTTCAAGACCGAACTCTTGATATTTCTATCCAAATAGTCTCTTCCTCCCAACCCCATCTATTCATGTATAATTAGATGGAAGGTCAAGATTTGCCTTTCCCCTCCACATGTAGTCAATTTCTCACCAGTCTCTGCAGATGAAAGCTGACCTCTTGCTTTTAATCTTCACCCTTACCTCCCTGGTTTAAGCCTTCCATGTCTCTGATTAGCTTCTGCATTCCCTGACAGCTCCTTATCAGTCCGTTTCTCAAGAAGCGTCCAGGGTAATCTGCTGTGTCCTGCCCTACTTAAGATCCATTGTTAGCTATTTATGGCACTTCGTATACTGTCAAAATTTTTACCAGGACCTCAGAAGGCCCTTCATGGTGTTTTATACCACCCATCTCTTCAGCCACAACTCACACCTGTTTCCTGTAGCCGGATAGAGTGTGTTTCAGTTTTTGGAGAATATGCCCAGACCGCAGGCATTCAACCGTGAGGTTTCCTTACCAGGATAGTCTTTCCTCTAACTCCTTGAGTAGCTGCTGCTTTATCCTACCGATCTTGGCTTTAAATGTCGCTTTGTGAGAGAGATCTCTTCTGACCACTATGCTAAATGAGTAACCTTACCCCCACTAGTCTTCTCTCGCAGTCATAATTATATGGTCAGACAAAAACTAAGTGTAGCGTTTGTAGACCTGAAATCTCCTCCTTGCTAAAGATGTCTATTACCTCCCTGCCTTATTTTGCCTGTATTTTCTCCTCCTAAAGAGTAAGGCTTTTTTATTGCTTATTAGAAGAGAAGCTAAATTGAATTTCAATGGATAATGCTGGGGGAAGGGGAAAAGAAAGCTTCATGGGTCTGGGAATGGAAAGTTTTAGGTTTTGGGTAAGTGAGGCTCTGGAATAGTGATGGGGTCTGAGGGTTTTGGCAAGGGGAAAAGGGACTTTTGAAATGCATTTCCATAGACTGTGAATCATAGTCCTTTTGGTGTTCTTTGAAATGTTAAGAAAAGAATGAAATTGCCATTGGTCTAATTTGGTTGCCCTGTGTTTATATTTCATGTCCCAAGGCTGAGTTGCCTGGGCCCTTGGATTCATGGCATTACTATTAAATCTGTGTATTTCATGGTTGTTCTTCTAGTGGACTAAAAACATCAAGAGGGCAGGGATCTTGTCACTGTTATTCTCACCCATGATCATGCCTGGCACATGGTGGATAATCATAGTTCTTATTGTAAATCTGAAATTTTACTAAGTTTCCTGAGAACAGAGGCAATTAAAAAAAAAATACAAAAACTCGATGAATTAGGAAATTCCTACTGTCCAACAAAATATCACAACGGTCCTCGAGGGAAAGAGACTTTTACTAGTATGATAAAGACTTGAATAGTCTTCACTAGTAGAATTGACTAGTAGAATTATCATCCTAGTAAAGGTAAAGCTTTTCTAGTATGGTAATTCTAATGTTACTAGTATGATAATTCCAATCTGGATTCTTAGGTAAGAGACACTGAAAAACATGTTCTCTGCCAGCAGCATTAGAGTTTTTGAAGTTCTAGAAGTTGATGCCATATATCATTTTTTTCTTAAGTAAGTCTTCAAAAATGAGGTTTCTGTTTTTTGAAGACAGTTGTATAGACACCTAACCTGATGCTTCCAGGCTGTTTCTTCTTGTCCTTCTGGATATGTGCCTTTTTGGTAGTCTGACTCGATGCTTGAATGGAACTTAGAGAACTAAGCAGAATGGCTGATTTTCATATCACCTATATTCTTTCAAGTAATATTGATCTGATCTATACTTCTGCTAAAAACTGCAGAGCAATAGGCAAGTCATATGCTATTGGAGGCCTCCTTGCCTCTAGGAGACACAGGGGGTATAGAACTTGAACCATTTTTAAGAGCTGAGGTGCTCAAAGCCAGCCACTTCCTTGCATTCCTCCCTGTCCCCACTCCTGATTCCTTGTGGCCTACACAATTTTTTTCCATCTGTCAGACTCAGAAGAGAGGCTTCACTCCTTTTCTGTTTGGCACCTGAAGTCCGGTCACCATGTACATTTCATGATCCTGATGGGTATCACAAGGGAGACTCTCTTCTTGTGCCTGTTCCCTCTGCCATTTCCCTGGTCTCTTAAACCCCCTCAGTGGCACCTGGAGTGTGACCCTCCCCACCATATGCTGCTCCCCACGATGAACCATGATGCTTGACCTCACTGCTTCTCCTGTGAGGCGTGGCTACAGGTCAGAGAGAGCCCTCCACTAACCGTTGTGGGATTTGGACGAATAAAACTGGGGTACTTTGCACGTCAGTTCAGGATTAGGAGATCTGGTGAGTGTCCCCAGAGAAGTGGCCTTTGTTGTTGATTGATGAGAGGCCCATGTTTAGGATCTCAAAGGTTTGGCAGCAGATTTGACATTCTGTTGTGCAAATACAAAAGACTGACTTTGTTTATATTTTTGTCCATTTGAAGATTCCTCCAATATCGACACAAAACTAAATAGGAGACTTCTGTAGCAGGTCCAAACTGCTGCTGCTATGGCTACGACCACATCATCAGCATCACCACATTGCTAGGATCATAAGAATACTGATTCTCTCCTCTTCCTTTCCTCTCCTCTCCCTCCTCCTCTTTGTTCTCTTCATTAAGAGGTCTGTTGGGTTCTTCTTAAATATATAAATAAGTGTCTGTTGAGACTGTGAATTTCATCTCTTGAAACCGGGGCCAGAAAGTAAATGTTTTCAGGCTTGTGGACCATGTGGTATCTGTCACAACTCCTTAGTTCCATCACTGTAGTGATAACACAGCCATAGATAATACATAAGTGAATGAGTGTGGTATATTCCAGCAAGAACGATCGTGGGCTGTAGTTAGTGACCCATGTCTTACAGCACAGAGGTGATGATATTTAGGCCTAGGGAATGTAGTGAGTATGTGTGGCTGTGTTGGTGCCACATAGTGGCTTTTTGTGGAAGTATGATTTTCACAGTAGAATTCATTCTTATTTAGGTCATCATGATGATTTAGCTACAAAATATTCTCTACTCCACCGAAACCAGAACAAAGACACCTGGATGAATTCTATTAATATACATTTGGCATTGTTTTGTACTGTTCTGCTGCTGCTGCTGCTGCTAAGTCGCTTCAGTTGTGTGCGACTCTGTGCGACCCCAGAGACGGCAGCCTACAAGGCTCCTCTGTCCCTGGGATTCTCCAGGCAAGAACACTGGACTGGGTTGCCATTTCCTTCTCCAATGCTTGAAAGTGAAGTTGCTCAGTCGTGTCCGACTCTTAGCAACCCCATGGACTGCAGCCTACCAGGCTCCTCTGTCCATGGGATTTTCCAGTCAAGAGTACTGGAGTGGGGTGCCATTCAGTCATGTCCAACTCTGTGCAGCCCCATAGACAGCAGCCCGCCAGGCTCCTCTGTCCATGGGATTTGCCAGACAAGAACACTGGAGTGGGTTGCCATTGCCTTCTCCATTGTACTGTTCAGTTGAATATAAAAAATGCTCTTCAGGTATCTGGTTTCATTAAGCTGCATTATGTGGTTTATTGGAAAGGACTGTGAGGTCCCCAGCAACAAGGTGAGCTGGTCTTTACTCAGTAGTCGACCCCATCAGCAAGGATTGTTTTCTAGTCAGTGATGATTCTTTGTGCTCTTGGCACATTTTCTTCTTACTAGGAGTGCCGCTTGTGGCTTTTATTTATTCCAAAATTCCCTCTTTGGAGAGTTCACTGAGGAAGATGAGAAAGTATAAAGGAAAGCTGTGGTGGTGTCAAGAGTTGACCCAAGGGTGGGCCCTCTGAGTCAGCTGTGTGTAGGGGTGACATTTGACTATGATAACACCTGCTTTGGTATCTTCTTGGTGTTTAAACCCCATCTCTCTCTATTTGGAAACTAGTAACCTTACAGGCATGGCACTTCCCAGATGGCTCAATGGTGAAGAATCCGCCTGCCAATACAGGAGACACAGATTTGATCCCTGGGTCGGGAAGATCCCCTGGAAGAGGAACTGGCAACCCACTCTAGCATTCTTGCCTGGAAAATTCCCTGGGCAGAGGACCCTGGCCGGCCCCAGTCCATGGGGGTCGCAGAGTCGGACATGACTGAGCAGCTGAGTATGTACACGACCTCACAAGCACAATTACCAAAGTATCAGCTTCTACAGCATCTCTAAATTTGTCTGCTCACATGCTTTTTCGGTCTCTGTAGAAATTATTCCCTCTAAAAACAACCTTTTATTCTTTCTTCTTAAAAGGCTTTTGTTACCAGTTTTTAATACGAAGAATTTGTTTATGAATATGAAATCCACGCTGACATGATCCATCGTCCCCAGGCTGTGCTGAGCCTCCTGCTACTGACCTATTCACATTAACCTCCCAAGTTGAAGGCAGCACAGCTCTCGCTGAATCTAATGTATTGTCTATAACCTTTCAAAATTGGCAGTTAAGTCAGTATAGGGAACTAAACCGCAGCTTCCTGACAGCAATAAAAAGGAAGTAGGACATGGGACAGTGCTCAGAAAAATCACAGCTGTCATAAAATGGAGTCTTTCCGTAGCCTGTTGGACCCAGAAACATGCAAAGGCATTTCATGCATGACAAAGCATTAGTAAATATTAAATAGTATTCTTGTTCTGTTATTACCTCATGGAGACCAACCTCTCTCCTTTTTCTCTGCTTATATTTAATACTTATTTGACATTTTTCTGGCATTCCTAAGCATGCTTATAAGGAAGGAGAAGCCACAGGCAGAAGGAAGAATGGAGGATAGATGCCAACATTACCATCAACAAATAAGCATTACTCCGGTTAAAACTAAATGCAAACAAAATTAAGCTGAATTAGTGTGTTGGTGCCGTTGACCTATTGTGTGTGTGTGTGTTTTCTTCTTTGTATATGAGAACAATAGAACTGCAAGCAGGAGAGTTTAACTGGGCACTGATGGTCACTACTGTCTCCAGATTGTCTGGGTTAGGTAGAAATTAATACAAAGAATAGTTTGTTTTGGAACTTTGTTGTAATGAGTCAGCTTGTATATAGCTTCCTCTAAGAAAAGACCATAATCAGTGAATTCTATAATAGTAAGTAAGCTTTAGTTTATAAGTCTAAACCTAACAGTACAGTTAATGTCACACGTGCTACTTTTGAGGGCTTCCCTGGAGGCTCAGATGGTATAGAATCCACCTGCGAAGCAGGAGACCCAGGTTCAATCCCTGGGTCAGGAAGATCCTCTGCTACTTTTAAGATATTTCTTGATCAGAGATTGTTAGATCATAGGCATTATTACCTGGGACTACATAATGCAAAATAAGTTGCCGATGAAGGCTGGCCATCGTCACAATGAGCGCCACGAGAGAAACTTCAGTTTTCCTCTTCATGGAAGAGTAAGCAATAGCAGTCTAGTTGGAGAGAGAGTCATACTTGAAACAATTACTGAATGAGACTGAATACTGTATATCTGAATTCATTCATTTTTCTCATGTATTTATTGAGCATCCCATACATGCCCAGAAGCTATTCTAGGCACCAAGAATATAATGATGAGTAAGACTTTTCTCTCATTGAGTTTTTATTCTAGCAAAGTTTATATTTTCAAGTCAGCATTATAACGTCAATGCAAAGCAGTGATAAATTGCAAGGTACATGAAAGAGTTTATACACATTTTTTTGATGTGAGAAGAATGCAATTAGACATTTGAACACAGAAAGACCCAGTCCATGTGATGCTCTCAGGCAAATTTTGAAAGAGTTATTGGCCCTCTGGGGATGTAAGGAAGGCATTTGCAACTGAAGATTTTTCCTTTTAATTTAGGAAGAGTAAGTTGTTGTAGGTTAAGTATGTGCATTTTTTGCTTAAAATAATTAGGAAGAATACCATTTATCACTGGTACATAATTTAGAAAAAATAATTTGTTCAGGGTGATTTTTCTCCTATTTATCCTAAATACCAGTCTGTAATAGTCATGATCTTAAAAAAATAACATTTTATGAATTCATAAACACTCTGAAGAGGTGTTTAATGTTCCTTTATTCCTACATCTCAGCCGTTCCTACAACTTTTCTAATTGTGATGAGGAACTTACTACCTGTAGAAATATTTGTTCTATTTTCATTTGACTGTAGAGACTTCTTTTTTGAAGTCTCTACAAATTTTGAACGAATTGAAATATGTCTGTTCACCAAGTCTATGTTTTAAATATACTTTCTTTCCCTTTGGATAAATGAAAAGAAACTTAATTTGGAAAAGTTATTTCACTAGTTAGAATGCTAACCTGATCAGGTAAAGGTGTGGGTAAATTGAATGTTTGTGTGCATGCTAAGTCACTTCAGTTGTGTCCGGCCGTTTGTGACTCTATGGGCTGGAGCCCACCAGGCTCCTGTGTCCATAGGCTTCTCCAAGGAAGAATACTGGAGCAAGTTGCCATGCCCTGCTCCAGGGGATCTTCCCGACTCAGGGATCAAATCCACGTCTCTTACATCTGCTGCATTGGCAGGCAGGTTTTTTACCACTAGCACTCCCTGGGATACCCTGAATCTAATGTTTAATTTCAATCTAATATTATGAGAAAGTTATGACACTAGCTGCTAATATGCCCACAAAAAGGTAAATGAGACAATTTTAATTTTCAAGGTGTTTAGAAATCAGTTAGGGGACTTCTGATTGAATTATGCTTGGCAGTTTTGTTTTTTTTTTTTTAACTCTGAGTATGATAAGGAAAATTTCAGGTTTTAATACCTTCATGTTAGGCCATTTAGAGTCTGGTAGCACAGAGGGATAATTCTTTACTCTTAGATGGTGCTCTATAGTTCCCAAAGTGTTTTGGATAATACCTCATTTGATCCTTAGGAGTTTTGTAAGATAGCCAGGAAGGTATTATCTTTAAAATAGAGACAGAAAATAGAGAAGAGATTAAGTATTTTGTGTGTGTTTTTTCAGTTAGTAAGTGACAGAGACTGGTCTTGAATCTCAGTCCAGAGCTTTCCCCCTGCACCATGCTGTGTCTTTTATGGCAAGAATACCTTCTGCTGCTGCTGCTGCTAAGTCACTTCAGTTGTGTCTGACTCTGTGCGACCCCATAGCCATCAGCCCACCAGGCTCCCCCGCCCCTGAGATTCTCCAGGCAAGAACACTGGAGTGGGTTGCCATTTCCTTCTCCAGTGCGTGAAAGTGAAAAGTGAAAGTGATGTCACTCAGTTGTGTCCGACTCTTAGCGACCCCATGGACTGCAGCCTACTAGGCTCCTCCATCCATGATGGATTTTCCAGGCCACAGTACTGGAGTGGGGTGCCATTGCCTTCTTTGCCTACTGGTGTTCTCCAAAGATGAAAGTTTTCATCAGTTTGTTTTATAGGCAAGAGGTATCCTTGAATAGTATATTCATACACTCGATGAAAAATATGATTTAGAACTAAATTACTTTTTACTTTCTACTGATGCCATTAAATAAGAATTGGCAGAATCAAATAAAAAACAACATTGAATATTATTAGCAGTTAGTAAGGACGATTTGGGCTTCAAAGAATTTCCTTAGAAAATAATAAATTGCTTTGATTTACAGGTTAATTAATAGCAAGATTTTTGGTCACCATATTATAGGATTGAGCCTAGTAAATTTAGAGAGTCTTTATTCTATTTGATAGTGTTTAAAAATAATGTAAATAATGTGATTATAGTCTCAAAGTTTAAATCCCCCTTTTAAGGCTCATGGTCTGAGCCTAAATTCTGGCCAGTTATCAGGGTGGATTAAGTTGAGTTCTAAATCAATATGTGTGTGTGTGTGTTTGTCTGGTACTTAGGTAACACTGGCTATGAATTACATAAGTCACTGGAGGTATGAATGCAGTGTGAAAACACTGCCATTTTTCTCCTTCAGGATAAACTTTGGACTAACATTGAATAGCTTTTTCTTCCTGGGGAGAGCCAGATTTGAAGTTATCTGAATCCTGTGTTTGACCTGTCTATTGCTTATTAGAATAGTGGGCTTTCTTCTAAATATCTTTCTCCAAGAAAACACTGAAATTTGGGAGCTCAGATTATCTGCCTCAGAAGTGGTTATTCTAGTGGTCAGTGGGTTTAGTTTAATTGTTCAGTCCTATCTATCTTCATTTTTATATTTGCAATATCACTATATGTACAAACCATCCAGCCCTTTGAGAAAAGGAAAATAATTTCAAAAGTCACCAATACTCTAAAGTAATGAGCCTTATAAATTTTAAAATTCATAAAATAATACTGTATTATTTAATAAAGTTTTGTTATAGTAAACAAAAAGTTCTGTACTTATTTATTATTCTTTCAGCCTTTCTTTGCATCAGTTCCAGAAGAGAAATAACATTTGCTGACATTAACATTCTATTCCAAGCACAATGCTATGGTTTTGGTGTTTGCCTCATAAATCTTCCCAAAACTCATGAGAGGAGCAGTTATCTCTGTATAAGTAAAGAAACTAAAGAGTAACCTACCTGAGCCACACGGCTTGTGATGGGGGCCAAGATCTGGTCATACTCCTTTGAGCCCACCAGGTCCATGTCCAAGGACCTGCTTTCTCCCATTCTTTTCTCCAGAAAGTTTCTCACCCAATGGCTAGTTCAGAATAAACCTGGTGTTTTATTAAACCCAGTTTTTCTATCTCCCAACCTTCAGTTGCAGAATTCCTATATCTTTCCTCGTTTCTTTTCTCCTTGGATAGTAAGAGCAACAAGAAATAAAATCTCTCATCTACTATCATGCACCACATTTGCTTTTTGTAGTCTTTGACTAATGAATGACTCATTGGTCAGAATCAACTCAGGGATCTGTTCCCTGATAGTGCATTAATAATATATGTGGATTAAAGCTCCTTCTCAGAAAATGTTTGAGTTTTGACATATTGAACACTGGCATTTTAAATTAAAGCTGTTGCTGCCAGTGCATTTTAAAAACTAGATAGCTTGAAAATACTGTTTCATACATAACAAAATAGACCTGAGGTCATTTGTAGTTTACTAAGGCAAAACTATTCCTGGCCAGTTTAATTGTGATAGGGATTTGAATTGCATTTTCCAATTATCATGACCTAAACATCTTTCAGACTGAGGAAAAAACTTCACTGTTTTGCAGGGTTTAGATTTATTAGAAGAAACACTGTAGAGCAACCTAATAGATTTTCCACTTACCATGGAAACCAGACATGATGAATTAGAAACTATTCTAGCCTCTTCAAGATAGGAGGTATAAGATTAAAATGATGCCTGGTGGCAGTGATGATTCTGTATTTGAACCCTAGTCTGGCATTGGTGTGTCTTGTTTTTCAGACACTTTTTAATCTGGTTGTATAGCTAAGCCTTCCTTTTGCTTGTGGCATTAGACTTGTACAAATTGATAAGTAGTTCTGTGCTAAGCCATTCCTTCAGTGCAGCTGATTTGGGGATGCTCTGTGATTTCCTCCTATGCACACTTCTCCATATACATATTTATGTACAACATGTAATACACATATATGAGACTCTCTTTGCAAAGGTTTTTTTTTAGGGCAGTGTGAAAAAAGAGCCCTATATTTGGAGGCACAAGGTCAGGAACAATACCCATTCCCTTCTAACCTCAGCAGTTTTACAAAGAGCAGTTAACGGATTTTTCCCCCCTTCGTATCTGTGTACTCTTGCCTGGAAAATCCCATGGACAGAGGAGCCTGGTGGGCTGCAGTCCATGGGATCGCTAAGAGTTGAACACGACTGAGCGATTTCACTTTCACTTTTCACTTTTATGCATTGGAGAAGGAAATGGCAACCCACTTCAGTGTTCTTGCCTGGAGAATCCCAGGGACAGGGGAGCCTGGTGGGCTGCCGTCTATGGGGTCGCTCAGGGTCGGACACGACTGAAGCGACTTAGCAGCAGCAGCAGCAGTATCTGTATACTGGGTGGCTTTAGACTTTGTATCCATTTGGACTGGGAGTAACTTTGCCTGTAGAGGTACTTGCCCCAAACCACAGGAATAGCAAATAGCGGAACTAGACTAGACCCCAGGTCCTTTAATTCCTGGTGATTTTTCTTCCAAGGTAAGCCTTTCATCTATAGGTTCCTTTTTCATAAATAGGGTGAGTCTACCTCTTTCTCTAATATCTGTGTCTTGAAAAGCTGCCAGTCGCCTGTGTAGGGACCTGTGGACCTAGGGTAGAGGAGAAAACTCAACCAGCCTCCAGGGCCATCAGCACGGGGACCCAGTATCCTACTGTCTTTTTGGTATTAATACACTGCTCACCACTGACACTGCAGATTTACTCTGAGCAGGGCTCCTGACTCCTGAACACTTGGTACCAGTATGAAACCTTATAATTGCAGGATAGAGCAAAACCCAAAGTGAATTACAAATTTAATTAAACTTCTTGCTTGTTTAATTGTTTGATGTGTTGCACAGTCTAACTTGCAAGTCCTTATTCAATTATAGTGAAACTCTCCTTAGATTAAGTTTATTTGGGGTTTAAAAAATGATTCTAAAAGGGTATTGCTGCTTTAAGAGAATCTTTGGTTTTATAAAATTTCAACATAAGAGATTGAGTGTTTTAGTATTAGGTTTGTATTGACTCTTGATATTGACATAAATCTAAACGTGCAAAGCCCACAAAGGCTAAATCCTGTGAGCTTATGTTTAATTTAAAATATGGCTAGCTGGCCATTTTGAATATGCTAGATAGGTTGACAATCTGAATATCTGACTCATTGGGGAAATAGTCAAATATTAATTTTAATTGTTTGTTACAGACTGTTTGCCATGGTTTTAAAATTCATTTGGAAAGTGAGAATTCACATTTATGTAAAAAAATTGCCAATAAGCCAGATTTCATAAAGGTGTTTAGAGGTTAAATGCCAAATGATTAATTTATGCTTTAGTAATATTTTTTAATAATTTGGAGGAAAGGTAAGGCATCTGAGGAAAATGTTGATGATGTGTAGTAAAGACGGCTTAAAGATCCTGAGAATTAAGTTGGAGACCATATTAATCATCCTAGAAACAGAATAGGAAACCAAATGGAGGAGACATTTCAGTGGAATTCAGAGTGCTGGACAAAGAGAAAATAGATAAGGTGGGGCCTGAGTCCTACCGTTGGCTTTGCCAAGGGAACCCAGGCAGGACTCTCTCCTTTTGTGGGACATAATTCATTCACTAGTTAAAGGGGACATTTGTGATCTATTATTTTCCTGCATCATCAGAAAATTTCCTCTATGTGTGACTCTGTGCAGCTTCTCGTTGAATATGTTGAAGGCTTGTGAAAGGCAAAAGAATGTGGGAAGTGTGAAGGCTAATTGTGATACAGAAATAATAGTGGAATCTCATATTCTTTTATTTCTACACAACTACACAACAATTATATTTTTCTCTTGTACCTGTTCTCTTTTGCTTCTCCAAACTGCATCAGACAGTTACTACTCTGTGAGTGCCTGGGTATTTACAAGAACGTGTGTGAAGGTATATACTGGACAATGAATAATGTGGTCACTCTGGGAAGATCGGTGCCTTCATGCCCTAATGGTGGTGATATGCTTTAAATTCTGTGTGCTTATCATGTGAACCATCAGGAAAATTTGCTAAGCGGGCTTTATTCCATCTATGGAACTATAATGATGATCAAGTAATACTCAAAAGTAGTGTAATTAGTTTAATTATAAATGAAGGCATTGCTTACATTCAAAATCTCAATAAAGAAACGAAGTTGATAGTCTGTGCTGATTCAGAAGAAAATATCATCTTGCAAAGTCAAAGAAACTAACTGTGAAGCCTTGATCAAAAAGCACAGATCGTGTGCGATCAGGAATCTTGATTACTCCTCATTTTTAGTGAGGAAGGCTTTTTGATATTAAAAGCACAAGAAGCCAGAGCATTATTATGTAGAGAATTGATTGGTTACTTTAATCAATGACTTCTTCAAAGGCAATTCTGAGATATGACAGGGGAAACTGAAGTGAGCCAACTGGCCGGCAGTGGTCAGCACTGCTCCGTGGGAAGGATGTGTGTGAATCTTTACAATCAGACCTCGGAGAGACTTTCTGGGAGAACTGTGGCTCATGTAAGGATCGGATCTGAGTAGAGTTTAATAAAATTCTGCTTTGAAGTGATTTGTTTATCTTCTCTGAGCAATTTATTATTTTTTTTAATGGATTGATTTATTTACGTGTTGGTGTATTCCTTTACTGCTTTTTCTCATCTGAACCAAAAGCACTTTGCAAATATCAGAGCTCAGATTTTTAAAAGACCATTGATTTTTTTTTTTTCAACCGCCCTGAAGGTAGTCTGTCACACATCATCATTTATTTCTGAGAGAGGGATATTGATAGCATAATATTAAAATCTTTCATTTGAGAATTTTTTGCTGTTGTTTTGTCCAGCAATAACCTAAATTCACAGAAGTTTTGTGTTTGCCTTCATCTATCAGAATTGCTATACTTCCTAGGATAATATAGTTATCTTGTTGCTTGATATAAGGAAAAGGAATTGTGTGTCAATAAAAACTGTCATTGACTGAATACATTCCTGTATGATAACCAGATAGTTGAAGCAGGCTCTGAGGAGCTGTTGAAATCTGCCCAGTATGACCAGTGTTCTTAAAGTTTGGTCTGGTCAGTCAACCTGAGGATCTTGTCAACCTCTTTCAGTCTTCCTCCCTTGCTTTTCTTCACTTTATTTCCTTTACTTAGTTTACTTTTCACCAGCTGAGCTTAAGCAAAGCTCAGGTTAGGTATCAGCAATCTCTGAGTGAGAAAACCATTTGTGACTTTAAGACCCTGCCCAGTGATGACACCAGTAATGTGGAAGCAAGAGGAGAGAAAATATGGCAAAGTAAAGTGCCCAGTGGGCTTTGCAAGGGTAACCTTCCTAACTTGCCCATCTCCAATGTAGCATGCTTCTCTACTGTTGGAATTATTATTGATTCCTGTTTTCACTCTAATGTCATTTTCTTAGCTTAGGTCTTCAGATTTTTCTACTGAAGGTGTCTCTCTGCCTCTGGTCTCACCCTCTCCACCACTTGGATGCTGGTTTTCTTTCCAGTGTGCAGATGACGTAATCTGGTTGTCTATATGCAGTCCCTTAGTGATCTCTCAGTGTCTACAGAATAAGCTCAGATTCCTGGAGAAGGCGCAGATAGCATCTGCAGTCTGGCTCATGCCCAGGTTCAGCCTCAGTTTTGACCATATCCAGTGGTGCAACCCGGAGAAGGAGATGGCATCCCACTCCAGTACCCTTGCCTGGAAAATCCCATGGATGGAGGAGCCTAGTGGGCTGCAGTCCATGGGGTCGCCAAGAGTCGGACACGACTGAGCGACTTCACTTTCACTCTTCATTTTCATGCATTGGAGAAGGAAATGGCAACCCACTCCAGTGTTCTTGCCTGGAGAATCCCAGGAACGGGGGAATCTGGTGGGCTGCCATCTATGGGGTCGCACAGAGTCGGACACGACTGAAGCGACTTAGCAGTAGCAGCAGTGGTACAACCAGGCTGAGTTCCTGGGAGCTGCCAGAACATGCTCGGCTCCTTTGTTCCTCTGGGCCTTTGATCACAGTGTTCTTTACTGGCCTGGGACCTATTTCCTCCTGAGCTCTGCCACAGAACCCCTTTTCATCTTTCAAGGCTCAGATCTAAGGCAGTTGCTCTCTTTTCATGCCCTCATGCCCTCTCTCATCCCAACCTGCACTAGAATTAACTAATCTCTTCTTTATTCTCCACCATATCTTGCACCTTTGGGGAATGCTTTATTAGATCTGCTTCTTTTAATGCCTTTATCTTCATCCTAGTTTGAAAGGACCTTTAGGCCAGGGGCAATGCACCTTTTTTTTTTTTTTTAACCTTATATGGTTCTTTGAATACATTAGGCATTTAGTAAATAGTTGTTGAATAAAAGAATGACTGGATCATCAGATTAAAAATAAAAGAGTAAGTTCCACCAGATTTTAGATAAAGGACAGATCAGGTAAGGCTTCTGTAATCTGGGAAAGTCTTAAAAAGTGAGGACCAAGTTACAGCGGTAGATAGTATTTGGAGTGGAGAGAAGAAACAAAGATATTCATGACCAGGAAGGATGGTTTAGAGCTGAGACTGATGTGAGATAGCTTCCTTTGAGCTTATGATGGGACAGTACTTCTGGAGATGTTATTTTCTGATTTAAGATATTTCAGTTGGCCTACGTAGTAATTTTTAAATCCTCTAGTGTTGGGTAGTTTTTATAAGTCAAATCAAAACTCAGCCCATTAGTAGCCTCATGAGCTTGACCAAGTTCTTTAACTTTCTGAGTCTCAATTAAGAAATCATAAAATGGTAAATGCTGTTATTTTATTTATCTGTTACAATAAACACTTCACAGTGTTGGGAGTGTAGTTGGTTTACAATGTTGTATTACTTTCTGTTGTATAGCAAAGTGATTCAGTTATATATACATGTGTGTGTGTGTGTAATGTTAAAAACTAAAGATATATATACATATATTTATCTTCTTTTTAAATATATTCCTTTCCACTATGGTTTATCCATAAACATGATGCCACAAACAGAAAGATGGAAAAATGGGACACATGATCCAAGATTCTTTTGGGGATGGGAAAGGAATAAGCCCCTCTCTGTGAAGAGTTTGCCTGCAGTACAGGAGACCCGGGTTTGATCCCTGGGTTGGGAAGATGTCCTGGAGAAGGAAATGGCAAAGCACTCTAGTACCCTTGACTGGAAAATCCCATGGACAGAGGAGCCTGTTGGGCTGCAGTCCATGGGTTGCAAAGAGTCAGATACGACTGAGCAACTTCACTGGATAGCATGACTGACAACGGTGTTTAACTGTACCAGTGTATCCTCATGTTCAAGGGAGAGTTAGGTCTCCTAAATTGTAGGCTGACCTGCCAAGCTGCTTGGTGCCCTATATGGTCTAACAAAGCTTTGGCTTACAAACTGGAAACATTACCCTGAAAGCACTTACGATACTGAATGCCTCCTGGGAACTGGCATGGGATATGAGGTGAGGTGGTAAAAATGCAGACATTCCATGGTTGGAGCTCTGAGCAGACATTCCATGGTTGGAGCTCTGAGCTTAGGTGTGACTACAAGCCTAAGCTGAGGGCTGTGCCCTGCTGAAAACACCTAATGACTGGTGCTTCCTTTCTGATTGTGACCCCAAGGATAGGCCGCATGCAAGTTCCCCAGAGACCAAGACGCCTAAAATTTCTCTCTTATGTAGAACTGAAAGTCATACAAAATAGAAGTTGGAAGCGTTAATTTTGGAATCACTGGACGACATTTAAACCATGACACTTTTCTAGTTGGAGGACCCTCAGAAAGTTATTTAAGCTCTCTGAACCTGTTCCATAATCTACAAATGGAGTTAGCAGTGCTTATTTCAGAGTTGTTGTGACTTTAAGTGAGAAAATATATTGAAAGCAGCTATCGTGATGCTCCAGATCCTAAGAGGTTGCTGGTAGAGATCG
Source organism: Neotragus moschatus (assembly GCA_006410615.1). NCBI lineage: Eukaryota > Metazoa > Chordata > Mammalia > Artiodactyla > Bovidae > Neotragus > Neotragus moschatus. The sequence continues at coordinate 712,507 of SJYA01000617.1, read as the reverse complement.
TTTTGATTTTTCCTCCCAGATGAATGCAGGCCAGGGTTCTGGCTCAAGGTGGCATGCAGTGGCTGAGAGCCTGATTGGTTATTTCCCACAGGCTCTCATGCATGAGGCTTAAGGGCAATCTCTGGCAGTATAAAGAAACCAAAACCAAATTAGCTTTCTCACTGAGCTGGCAGTCTGTGGAGGGATTGGGCCCAAAGGGAGAATCTAGGTGTAAACCAACACAAGTAGAAGGGCTCCAAATGGAGGATGGTGGCACACGGTGGGGAACTGACTTAAAGGCTGAGCTGAGGGCTGCAGCATTTTTATAGGGTGCTCACCTCTGCCAGTCTGTGTGGGAAGAGAACCCTGAAGGGCATAGACAGAAGTCTGGGGCTAAGTTGGAGGGGATGGCAGTAATTTGGGCCCATGATGCTTGTGGCTGGGAGCCGAGGCAAGGCCCATTGGGGGAAGCCTTACAGGAAGAAATTTGTGCTGATGCTTCTGTGAACCTTGGATCTTCACCCAGTGTTGGGGCTTAGAGGGCTCTGTTGGCTCAGGCAGGTCCTCTTTTATCCTCAAAGCAACCTTAAGTTCAAGGGTTTAACTTTTTTTTTTTTAATTATACATTGTCCAGAGCATAGTGGCCCCCAAATGATTTTTGTTTGTTTGTTTGTTTTTGACATTGAATCCATTTGCCAGAGTGTGTTGATATTTTTTGGAGAGTGGTTGTCTTTCTTTTTTTCGAGCGAGACTCGCACATCCATTTATTTCCAGCCAGTGAGACTGTTCCAATTTTTGTTTGGGAAGTAGCCACTTGAGTTTTACTATTCTGTGTGCTTTGGGCCTCATTTGGGAGTTTAAATTATTTTACAATGGATAGGGATTGTAGGACTGAGAATCCCAAATCACAGGACAATCTGAAGTCCATTGACAAGGATAGTCAGAAAGGTGTGCTTTACAGAATATTTTACTCTAGTTTCTCTAATGTAATTAGTTTTGAAGGAAAAAAAAAAAAACCAACATCCAACAGAAAGTCAGGAATAGAGGATTAATCTAATACTTCCCAGTGGAGAGAATGAGGCTGGGTTCAGACTTCACTGCATATTCTAAGCACACCTGAAAACAGCAACAGGCTATCTCAAAACCCTCTTTCACTGTCGTTTCTTTTAGACACCCAGATAGTAATCTCAGGATAGGATTTGTGTTTTTTTTTTTTTTTTTCAGAAACATTTGGGAAACACTACCACCAAACTGGGATTTCCCAGGTGGTGCCTAGTGATAAAGAACCCACCTGCCAGTGCAGGAGACCCAAGAAATGCAGGTTCGATCCCTAGGTCGGGAAGATAGCTTGGAGGACATCATGGCAAACCTCTCCAGTATTCTTGCCTGGAGAATCCCATAAACAGAGAAGCCTGGTGGGCTTTGATTTACGGGGTTGCAAAGAGTCAGGCACGATTGAAGTGACTTAGCACACGTGTCCACACATATACACACCACCAAACTACTTAGAGACATGGAACAGGTTGCATACGCAGTAGCTCTCAGCTGCTCTGTGGCTGGGTGAAGCTGAGAATCAGCTTGAGGTTCCTGCTTTATTTATGTAGTTTGATGTCAGGATCAGACTTCAGTAGTCGTTGCACGAGGGCCAGTGGTTGTGGCTTCTGGGCTCTAGAGCACAGCCTCAAAATTTGTGGTGCAGCAGCTTAGTTGCTTCATGGCATGTGGGATCTTCCCATATCAGGGATCAAACTCATGTCTCTTGCACTAGCAGGCAGATTCTTTACCACTGAGCCCCGAGAGAATCCCCTTGATCAAGTTCTTACCTGCTTTACAAGTCAGTGTGTGTGTCTTTCTCTACAGCCTTATGGCAAGCTTGGAGAGGATGTATATCTTCGTAACCTGTGTGTCCCACAGAATATTACCAACCACTTAAAAAAAAATCTCATTTAGTTGTCTGTCACTGTAATGTTAGTAATCTTTTTAATAGGTATATTTAACGTTTTAGAGTCCTTTTGTTGAATAATGATTTTGGTTTTGATAAAGATAGTAGCCTCAACTCATGTAAAACTTGTACTGAAATCCTGCTCTATTTATGCCGAACTTCCACACATGGAGTTTATTGTAAAATAGAAACTTTGTATGCATAGGATGGAGTGTTGATTAAAAAAATTTTTTTAATATAGAATCATCATAGAATTTGTAGGGCAAATTCTTGTGATACCTTTTCAATTTCCTTCTGTTTCTGTATACTACTTCATAGCGGTATCATCTCCATCACCATTTGCTTCTAAAACATGTTCGTTCAGCAACAGACTTGTATCATCAGACTTAATAGAAAATGTGCTACAAGAACTTAAATTTACCGTGCCCACTCAGCATTCCTAATAGATGTTATCTTGAATCTTTGTATTATGTTATAGACCTATGGGACCAGAGAATGAGAAAATCCCAATTCTCTAGGGCCTATCCCTTGCATGGAATAGCTAATAGTGGGAGATGTTTGGCTGTTCTCCTTCTCTCTCTCTCTCCCCTTCTCCTTGTCCCTCTCCCCCAAGAGTATAAACAATCTATTTTTATGGAAAAATGAAGTAAGGCAAGGCAATCCAAACTAACTTCAGGTCCATGATTGTTAAGTGAAGTGAAGTCACTCAGTCGTGTCCGACTCTTTGCGACCCCATGGACTGTGGCCTACCAGACTCCTCCATCCATGGGATTTTCCAGGCAAGAATATTGGAGTGGTTGCCATTTCCATGATTGTAGGGGTCAGATAAATTGACCGTTGTGTGCCCAGTGTTAAAAAGTGCCTGGCGTGTCATAGGTAGTCAGTTAATCTGTTGAATATATGAACAAATAAGTTTTAATGTGCTTATTAACTGTCTATAACAAGAAGAGCTTTATTCCCCTTGATTCAAGATATGGTGATGGGTAGGGTCATCATTTTTTTTTTCTATCTTTATGAGACCTCAAGGTTTTCTGCTGTATCTTTGTTACTTATGACAATACTAACACTAATAGTAGATGTAGCCGCTAGCATTTAAATAATGCATTTCACTCTTTAATAAGTAAAATTTAAAAAGATGTACATATATGCGCTTTCACTTTATTTTTAGAACAACACTGAGCGATTGATGAAACAAGGTCCAACAAATAGTGACCTTCTTCCTTCCCCGACTCCTACACCACAGCCTTCCTTCCATAGCAGGGATGACAGACAGAGTTCTTGATTGGTGAGGAAACCAAAAATAGAAAGATGTGTTATGTGCCATAAGCTACACACCAAGTTTATAACAAAGACAAAATTATAGGTAGTCTGACATTTTTTTCCACTTTAAATTTATTATGGATTTAACTGACTTTATATTTCATTCAATAGTTTCTTTGAGATGTCACAGAAATTCTGTGATGGATGCATATTTAAAATTATTATAAAATCAACATTGAATGAAATAAAGAAGTGCTATTTATAATAGATAAGAAAATACTATTTTTCAGAGCCAAGCATTATCTTAATTTTATTGGGATTTTGAAAGTATTTATTCACTTCTCTAGATAAAAGACTGTACGTGATTTGGAATACAAAGAATAAGATTTGAAAATGATTTATAAATCTCTTTTTTTGTTTTGTTACTTTTTTGAATCCTTAGGAGTAGGTGAAGATGTTCCTTCTGGACTCTGCTTTTTTTACATTGGTTTTTGAAGGATCTGTTTTTCTTTCTTTCTTTTTTTTTTTGCCCTTTTCAAATAGCCAGAAGTGTCATTAGTATGGTACCATGTTCTGAGGACAAATTGTTAAAAAACAGGTAAAGATTTATAATAGTTACTGAAAGATTGTATGAGTAACATCTTTTGTACGTATCCATTACATATTTTGTGGACTTAATTTCACATTGTAGACTATTTTAAAAATAAAATTTGGATTTTATTCTGAATTTTTTTCATATTAACAAAGGGAAAAAACACTGTCTAATGAGATTTTTAAAGTTATAGGAAAGCCTAAATTTGAGGTAAAGAAGGATTGATCTTATTTTGATTTTTGTCTGACTTTACTTGGTTGAAGTATGCTTATTCAAAACTGGAGACCTCAGAAAGTGCTTGAAACTTGATTAAAAACACACACACACACACACACACACACACACAACCTGGATGCTCTTTTAGAACATTCTTGAGTGTTTAATGGGTGATTCTAAGGGTGTACGAGACACTTCATCACATGAGATGCTATGTCCAGGGAGATGAGAGATCTTTCCTGCTTGTGGGGGATGGTTTCTATTTTACACAACGCTAGTCTTTTTTGAACTCTGAGATTTCTGTATTTTATATCTAATCTGTCTTTATTCCTCATGGAGAATTGATTTATGTAAACGAGTATCAATTAAGATAACAGCCTTTCATCTATTTTAGACATTTCTTCCAAATGATGAGAACTGTTACCCCTCCATGTCTAGTATTTGAATACTTGGCATAAATGTTTATCTACAGATAATTTTTATGTTTGGAGTTACTAACTCAAATTTGAAAGATATTTGGTTAGCCAGAGTTGGTGTCTGACCTTAGGGGAGATGATGGCTGTTAAGTGATGATACGTAGATAGAATAGGTCCTGAAAGGCCCCCTGTAAAATTGCTTCTACTGGCCAGTACTTCTGCATTATGCCCTTGACTCATATCAGGGAGGGCTAAGAGGAGCAGGTATACAACTGTATTTATAATGGTGTTATTGAAGACATTGTCTGTGTATCTCACACAGAGTCCCTTTTATAAAAACATATCAGAGAAATTTTTCTTACACTTTGGTGCCAGGAAAATTTATACAATTATCTTTCAAGAGATTCTGTTTTCCTCTTTGCTTTGGTTGCTAGGAAGAATAGAATTAGACTTTTAACATTTTTAACAATTAATTATATTTTGGGTTACATGTGTATACTAACTTTATTTTACTTTTCACATATTTAATCTCCTTTTGATACTCCACTGAACACTGACATATTTGTTGAATGCCTGTTTATGTTAAGCACTGTATATGATGCCTAAGATACAATGATAAACACAATCTGACGTAGCCCTAGCCCCATGGAGCTTAAAAGTCTTTGGGTGAGGGGGGGCAGAGATAAGCATTAATCAAATAATCATACAAAGAAATGTAAAAAAGAGAATTGTTACAAGTACAGTGAAGGAGCATTACATGACGCTATGAGACTCTATTTTGGTTCAAATTCTTCTTTTCCTGTATGTGTTATATCGCTTTTTATGGTGACAGACCCATACATACAGTCACACACATATGTGAACATGTACACTGTTTCAAGAATACATCTGTGCTTATGTTTTTTTCTTTTTGTGAAAATGTTTCTCCAGAATGATTAAATGGCTATTTTTCCATTATTTGAAAGTATCACAATATATTTACCTGGTACCTTATCATTGGGCACTGCTTATTAACAGTTCTTCACTATTGTAAAAAATAATATTACTTTAATTTTCTTTTTTTTTAAACCAAACTTTTCTCATGGGCTCTATTTTAGTAAAAAAAAAAAAAAAAAAAGAAAGAAAGAAAAAGAAATAGAATCCTTTGTAATTAATCAAAGATAGAAGATCTTACTGACAGGGGTTGGAGCAGGAAGAAATGTACCATAGTTCAACTAGCTTTTCTTGTGCCCACAACTGTCACTCACTTCACCCGTGTGGGGCATCATCTTCTCTATTCCAGGACCTTCAGGTCATGCTGCACTACTAGCCTTCTATACTTGGGGCTACGTTCCATATTGAACACTAATAGTCTGTACGCTCCCATTCATGGGAGTGTTTAAAAAAGATGAGTTCTGTTGGTTCTTAGAGTAAATGCAGCATCAGAAAGATCACATCTCTAAGAGGAGTGAGTAGGGAAGAACAAGGCAATCAGGGTCCAGGAATGATGGTTTCCGAACAATGTGTCTGCTGTAGCCTTCCCATGTTCTAGAACATCCATCACTCTACATTTACTGTTGAGGCTGAATAGTTTATCACAGGCTTGTCAACGAATTGTTTTTCTGTATGAATTCCTTGTTCATATCCTTTGTCAAGTTTTCTATGGATCAGTTTATCATTGTATTATCACTGATTTGTAATGGCTTCTTTTGTATCAAAAATATTTTCATATATGCTGAAAGCATTTAATTCAGTTTTTACTTTTTAATTGCCTTGTGATATTTTTAGCATAGTGATTAAACACACAGGCTTTGAGACAAATCTTAGAATCAGATTCTGTTCACTGACTTATTACCTGTGTATTTGAGTCAAGTTGCTTAACTTGTTTTAAAGCTTGTATGGATTGTTGTGGTTGTATTAGATTCTTTTTGTCTCTGGAAAGAGTAGATGGAATAAACTGGATAATGTATGTTCATTGTAAAGTATTTAGATAACACAGATATTCTAAAATTTAAAAAATCATTTATAATTCCTAATGCCTCTCTTTGTTTATATTTTCACATATGTATGCTAATGAGCAGTTATGTCTCAATCATGATTCTGGATATATCTGGTATCAAGTGGCTCTCCTTTAATATATTGCAGATATCTTTCTTGGTTGATATTTATGTCCACTTTATCATTTCTAATATTCCAACTATAGATATTCTATAATTTTCCTATTTCATTATTTTTAATTAAATCAATGCCAATTTTAATTATTAAATATGTTCTAGGGAGCCCTTTACGATTATTTCTAATAAGCAGAATTTTATGTCAGAAGATTAATACATCTGTAAGTTTTCAGATATTTCTGTAGCTTCATGCATGATAGGTGTTATCTTTTTTCCTTTTTTCTCTTTTGCCAGTTTGATATGTGAAATGATATCTTACTTAAATTTGCATTTCTTTTGGTCACTAGTAGCTTAAACCTGTTTCACGTATTTGATTGTTTTAATTTCTTTTAAAATAAATCTTCCTGTTAATCACTTTGCTAATTTTTCAGTTGGAATGTTCATTTTTTTTCTTATAGGTTTCAAGGGCTCTTGTATATTGCAAGGATGTTAATCTTTTATCATGCAAATTACAGCTATTTACTTGCTTTTTCTTTTAATTTTTACTGTTGTTTATTCAAGGAAAAGTTTTGAGTTTTGCAAATAAATAAATCCAGCCATCTTTATCTTTAAAGACTCTGTAAGTAGTCATCAATATTTCCTCAAGTACTTTTTCTTTTTGCTTAGAACAAATTTCAGGTTTCTCTCTAAATTTTACATTGAAATATAGACTTATACTTGACACTTAATAAGCTCCACGAGGGCAGCTCACTGTCTATGTTACTATTTCTTATTGCTGACTGTATTCACGGCCCATCACAGGCATATAATACACATTTCTCAAATAAATAACTCTTGAATTGCCTAAAGTTTATTTCATTATAAAATGGGTGATGGAAATGTCTTTCCTTAACATTTTAAAAAAAGCTGTAAATATATTTTCTGAAACATATTTATAATGTTAGTTTTTCTCTGTCTGGAACATTCCTCTTTTTCCTTTTCATCATCTGAACTCTCTATCACCTTTAGATGTCAGCTCAAGCATTGTTTCTGTAGGAAAGCCCTCTGTGATAATCTTTTGACAAGGTCACATTCCAAGTTGTAAGTTTTCCTAACTGTTTTTCTCTGTGGCACTGTTATTCCTGCCATTTCACAATTGTTTGTAGTTATTTAGTTGTTTCTTTTCCCCAAACAGGCAGAGACTACTCTTTTTCACTTCCCATTGTGTCCTACCACCTGGTATCAGATTCTAAGTTTTATTTATTTATTTGTTTTGAATAGACAAATGAGCAGCCTGCTACAGAAATTGCATACTGAGTTTTTGCACGTGCATGATCGCCTTGAAGACTTTATTATTGATCTTTTTGTTCTGTTATCAGTCCTATACAGATTTAATAACAGCTTTAAAAAACTTTAATATCTCTTACGGGATGATGGCTTTCCACATATCCTCTAAAATAATTCATTTTAGTTTTAAAACTTTCCCAACTAGTCTCACACATTTATTCTTCCAGTTGAATTTTATAATCATTTGTCAGGTTCAGAAAATTCTCATTGTATATTTGTTTGTGTGTGTGTGTCAATGTGTTGTTTTGAGAAAAAGAAATTGTTTTAAATTTATGAATTAACTTGAGGAAAGTGTATTTATAATAAAATATGCAAGCTCCCTGACCAGGGATTGAACCTGCACCCCTGTACTGCAAGAGGAAGTCCTAACCACTGGACCACCAGAGAAGCCCCTCTCTTCCTTTTTGGGGAGGATTTGCATGCCTTGTAGCATCAATGGGCGCTCAGCCCTCAGGAAACACTGGGCTCCACACACAGGCTTGGAATCCAGGAAGAGTGTGGGCCTCCTAGCCTGATGCCCTCCTTTCCTCCTGGCATCTTCCCTCCCTGCGCTCTAGGGCCCCTCCCTGTCCTTAAGGTGGGGGTGGACAGAGGCAAGATGGACTGGGAGAGGGTCCGTTCCTCCTCCTCCTTCCCCAGGTGTGAAATGCGCTAGCAGAGTCAAGGTCTGTAACAGGACAGAGAAGCAGAGACTCTTCAGCTCGGGCAGCACTGCCCAGTGAGCTCGTGGCCCTCCCATCCGCCCTGACACTGAGTGGGTCCTTAGGGTTTGGGCTTGGCCTCTCAGCCTCACCTTTCCTTCCCTGGCAGGAAAAGATGGTTGTACAGCATATATGACAGGCTCTCAGCAAATGCTTGCTGCTTGAATAAACAAAGAACTTGCTGGTTAGGGTGAAAATCTTCAGGAGATTTTCCCCTGCTACTGTGTTTTAAGGGCTTCCCTTGTGGCTCAGCTGGTAAAGAATCTGCCTGTAATCCAGGAGACCTGGGTTCATTCCCTAGGTTGGGAAGATCCCCTGGAGAAGGGAAAGGCTACCCACTCCAGTATTCTGGCCTGGAGAATTCCATGGACTGTATAGTCCAGGGGGTTGCAAAAAGTCGGACACGACTAAGTGACTTTCACTTCACTTCATACAAGGTTCTTATTCAGGAATTTAGTATGTAGCTTTTATTTACTTGAATTTTTTTTTATTTCCCTCAGTTAATTTTTAAATTTTATTCATCCAGAACCTGAACATTTTATGCTATGATTTTTCTTAGACATTTTTGTTCAGGAAAGAATTAACATGGCAGGCTTGAGTTTGCTATCTTTTAAAGCGTTTGCTTTCAGGCTTAGACCTTGACTGGCATCTGGAAACTTCTGAAATGTTTTTGGGTTTTGAAATGTTCCCTGTCCCTGCGGTGCTAAGTGGTAAGGTTATTTGGTTTGTCAGAGCACTGAATTTCATTGTGCTGCTGCTGCCGCTGCTAAGTCGTTTCATCATATCTGACTCTGTGCGACCTCATAGACGGTAGCCCACCAGGCTCTGACGTCCATGAGATTCTGTCCATGAGATCCTTCAGGCAAGAACACTGGAGTGGGTTGCCGTTTCTTTCTCCAATGCATGAAACTTCTTTTAAAGAAACAATCCATGTGGTTCATGATGAGCACCTACTTTCCTTCAGGGAATTTTTAGTGATTGTGGTTGACTTTGCTGGCATTCAGTTCCTGTGGGACCAGTCCCCCCCAGATCCTTGAACTATGAGTCTTGAGGAATTTTGCCAGGTAAAAACACTACATACATTACTGCATTTTACTGGTGGACAACACTGGAATCTTACAAGTGAATTTCTTCAGATAGCATCTGGTATGTCTTTTTCTCTTATTAGTTTCATTAGTTTTGAGTTTATTCTCTTGGCTTTTCCCAGTAGTCTGAATAATATCACCTCCAAATGATAATTCTGTGTATTTTTTATAATATTTATCTATTTTATATTTAATTTTTTATTTTTATTTTATGTTTTATTTTTATCTTTCCATATTTATGTTTATTATTTTTGTCATATTGATCAGATCTAGATGAGTGTTGAGTAGTACAGTTGACTTCAGGAACCTTTAGTGATTGTTAGCATTTTGCATGTTTTCAGTTGTCTTAGTATAATATTCTTTATTGTGGTATGAATGCATCCCTTAACATCTAGTTTAGCTTCTGGTTCACATAGAGTTTCATAAGAAGCTCGTGATACATTTTATTAAAGCCTTTTTTTGCATCCATTGAGATGGTCCATTGCCTTTTCAGTTCTTTATTAATCAGAGAAATTGTTTTATATATATATATATATATATATATATGTTATATAATATTTTTTAAAAATTTAGAAAACATAGTAACTTATTGCCTTTAATAATTTAATTGCTTAAATTATTAAGTAAATTTATTTACTTAAATGTATTAAATTATAAATAAATCTCTTAATTTTTAATTAAAGTAATAGAGGTTAATAGAACAATGCATGATGCAATATGTCATCTTGTGATATCAGAAAATAAAATAATTTGGTAGAATAATACATAGAATAATTAAGATTATTCAGCATTTTCTTATAGGACATTTATACTGTAATTTATGCCTGGCATTTATTTATCAAAATGTATATTCTCTGAATTTCAGCAATATTGTCACATGTAGCTCAGTTTGTATATATTTTTACTTTTTTATGTATTTTTGGTACAGAGAGATGCCTGCTACATTCAGACAAATATTTTTAAAAGTATTAACTTATACTTCCAGCTCTCTTGCTCAGCTTTTAATACAGTATGATAAAATATTTTGTGTTTTACATAACTGTCACAGTGCCTGTAATGGTGATTTTTTTTTTTTTTTTTAATTTGGAAAGGGTACCCAGATGCTAACTGAATACTTGATTTGGAAATACTGACAAGGCCTGAGAGAGAATGATGTCATAAGACGATTGTCATCTTCCTCTCTAATTACTCAGGATCATTGTAGATTATTTCATTTTGCCAATATTTACTTCCTGTGTTCTAAAACTAGATTACTAAAAGGTAATAGTTTATAGGTAAAATTGAGGAAAATATTAAGTTTAAATATATAAAGTTTTAAGATAATAGCTGGCTGTATCACTAATCCTATAGTAATAGCTGGCTGTATCACTCATATATTACTACCTCTGCTTCATTGACTGCACCAAAGCCTTCAGCTGTGTGGATCACAACAAACTGTGGAAAATTCTTCAAGAGATGGGAATACCAGACCACCCTATTTGCCTCCTGAGAAATCCGTATGCAGGTCAAGAAGCAACCGTTCGAACTGGACATGGAACAACAGACTGGTTCCAAATAGGAAAAGGAGTACATCAAGGCGGTATATTGTCACCCTGCTTATTTAACTTCTATGCAGAGTACATCATACTAAATGCCTGGCTGGATGAAGCACAAGCTGGAATCAAGATTGCCAGGAGAAATATCAGTAACCTCAGATATGCAGATGACACCACCCTAATGGCAGAAAGTGAAGAGGAACTAAAGAGCTTCTTGATGAAAGTGAAAGAGGAGAGTGAAAAAGCTGCTTAACATTCACATTCAAAAAATTAAGATCATGGCATCTGGTCCCAACACTTCATGGCAAATAGATGGGGAAACAATGGAAACAGTGACAGATTTATTTTTGGGGGCTCCAAAATCACTGCAGATGGTGACTACAGCCATGAAATTAAAAGACACTTCCTCCTTGGAAGGAAAGTTATGACCAACATAGACAACCTATCAAAAAGCAGAGACATTCCTTTGCCAACAAAGGTCTGTCTAGTCAAAGCTGTGGTTTTTCCATTAGTCATGTATGGATGTGGAAGTTGGACCATAAAGAAAGCTGAGTGCTGAAGATTTGATGCTTTTGAACTGTGATGTTGGAGAAGACTCTTGAGAGTCCCTTGAACTCTAAGGAGATCCAACCAGTCAATCCAAAGGAAAGCAGCCCTGAATATTCTTTGGAAGTACTGATGCTGAAGTTGAAGCCCCAGTACTTTGGCCTCTGATGGGAAGAACTGACTCATTGGAAAAGACCCTGATGCTGGGAAAGATTGAAGGCGGGAGGAGAAGGGGACGACAGAGAATGCAATGGTTGGATGGCACCACCAATTCAATGGACATGAGTTTGAGCAAGCTCTGGGAGTTGGTGATGGACAGGAAGCCTGGCGTGACGTAGTCCATGGGGTCATGAAGTATCGGACATGACCGAGTGAACTGAACTGATATTACTAATTCCACTGTCATACTTTTCTACTGAAATATATTTGTATCTGTGAATTGAATTGTAGTTGTTATAAAAAGATTAAATGTTGTTTTCTCACGAAGGAGAGGTTGTAGGTGAATAAACATAAATTATAGCATTTAAGTGAAATTCAGTTAAGCATTATGTTTTTCTTCAGCTTTATTTTATATGGGAGATAAAGTTTTTTGGCATAGTAAAAATGTCTTTATATCTACTGTACTTTGCCCAAATTTCCATCTGACAATGCAGCAAAGGCAGCCTTCTGAAAAGTAAAGTAAATGCTATAGGAAAAGCATATTTTTCTTATTTCCATCAACCATAAATGCCTGGCAGTTCGTTTTCCTAGTTGAATGTTTGGTAACTGTAAAGGTGAGACAAGTTAAAAAGGAGAAGTCAAGCCCCCTGCTTTCAAGCACCACATAGGCCAGCAGGGAGATGGACCTGCTGACAAGCAGTTTTTATGCTATGAAAAATCATTCTTTTAGGGGTTGCACAAAATTAGTGAAAGCCTCGGTGGTTCATATTAAGTCGGCTTAGGGGTGTCAGGGAAAATATTATAGAGGCTGACAAACTTGAACTTTAGTATTGTTTCTATCCCCTCCTTTGGCAATTGGCCCCAGTAATCCCATCTACCACCTCAGATATGCAGATGATACCACTTTAATGTCAGAAAATGAAGAGGAACTAAAGAACCTCCTGATGAGGGTGAAAGAAGAGAGTGAAAAAGCTGGTTTGAAACTCACCATTTTAAAAACTAAAACCATGACATCCATTCCCATCACTTCATGGGAAATAGAGGGTGAGACAGTGGAAACAGTGACAGACTTTATTTTCTTGGGCTCAAAAGTCACTGCAGATGGTGACTTCAGCCATGAAATTAAAAGACGCTTGTTCCTTGGAAGGAAAGCCATGACAACCCTAGATAGTGTATTAAAAAACAGAGACAAAGCTATGGTTTTTCTAGTAGTCATGTATAGATGTGAGAGTTGGATCTAAAAAATACTGAGCACTGAAGAATCGATGCTTTTGAGTTCTGGTGCTGGAGAAGTCTCTTGAGAATCTCTTGGACTTAGAAACGCGTCAATTCTAGAGGAAATTAACCCTGAATATTCACTGGAAGGACCAATGCTGAAGCTGAAGTTCTAATACTTTGGCCACCTAATGCAAAGAGCCAACTCATTGGAAAGACCCTGATGCTTGGAAAGATTGAAGGCAAAAGGAGAAGTGGGCAGCAGATGATGAGATGCTTGGATAGCATCACTGACTCAATGGACATAAATTTGAGCAAACTCTGGGAGATAGTGAGGACAGAGGAGCCTGATGTGCTGCAATCCATGGAGTCACACAGAGTTGGACACAATTTAGCGACTGAACAAGAACAGCAGTCCTATCTAAGGTTACTTTCTAGTGTCTCTGTATTAGATTTCTTCATAGAAACAAAACAAATGGGGTATGTGTGTGTGTGTGTGTGTGTGTGTATGTATGTGTGTATGTGTGTGTGCATGTATTATATGTCATAAGGAATTGGCTCATGCATGTGGGGAGGTTGGCAAGCCCCAGGATTTCTAGGGTGAGTCAGCAAGCTGGAGACTCAGGAGAGCCAAAGATATATTGTCCAGTATGACTTCAAAAGCCACCAGCAGAGCTGATGGCATGGGTCCTTCCTATGACCTGAAGACTTGAGACCCAGACAAAGCCATTGTTTAAGTCTGAGTCTGAAGGTAAAAGTGTCTATGTCCAGTTCAAAGGTAGTCAGGCGGAAATAATTCTCACTTGCGGGAGGGTCAGCCTTCCCATTTTATTTGGGCCTTTAACTGATTGGATGAGGCCCACTTTCAATAGGGAGCACAATTGCTTTGCTCAGTCTCAGACTTAAGTGTTAATTTTGTCCAAAAATATCTTCACCCAGGATGATGTTTGACCAAAAATGTGGGCAACCCATGGACCAGTCAGCTTGAGACATAATATTAACTATTACAGTGTCACAGATGGTGTATTTGCCCATTGTTCTATGAACACTTGATATTCATTTTTGAGTTTTCAACCTTGTTTTCTCCCCCCAAATTATGCCATTTTCTCCCTTTCCTTTATCCATGAAACACCACTGGCTGTCTCTTATTGTTTAGCCACTAACTGATTTCCCCTTTTTGTTTCTTTGATCCTTAATGATAAGTTTTATTATTTCATGGATGTGAGTTTTTGCTTCTCTAACTCAGTGGACATTTTTCTGAAGGTATGACAACTACGCGTTTTCTTTTTTTAGTTCTTTTAAGTAGCAGAATACTTAATACAGAGATAGAAATATTTGTTAACTTATTCAATGCTATAAGCTTAATATATATAGGTAGGAAACATTGAGCTAAGTCTTGGTAATATAGACATAAGTAGCATTGAACAGGTTTCTGATTGTTGGAAGCAGATAATTAGTGGTTCCAATACAAGGTAGTATTGTACTAGAAGATCCAAAAAGTACTTTGAGAATCCATATGATACTGATAATCACTATCTTAATCATGCGGACCCAAAGAAAATATTCAAAGGAGTCTCGTTTTTTAAAATCTGGTCCTAAGTGAGTAACCAGATAAATTAGCAGTTATAAGTTAGGGGAAACATTTAGAGTGAATGGATTATAAATCCAGGATTATAGACAAGAAGAATATGACAGAAATGGGATAAGATCTGACATGTTTATAGTGTATGGCTTGTGAGCGTTTGGGAAAGAAAGGGCAGGTGAGTGGTAGCTAAAGCTAGAGCTTAAAAACTCTTCATGCCATTTCTAGAAGATTTATCTTTATCCCCATAGGCCTTAGGAATCAGCAGACATATTCAAAAGAGGGAGTGACATATCATATTTTCATTCTTAAAAGTGATTCTGGAAATAGTAGGAAAGATGGCCTTAAATAGAGAAAGTAGGAGATGGAATAATTAAGAAGGTCATTGCCACAATTTAGTTGGGAGATACTGAGGATTTGAATTAGGAAGTGACAAGAGAGAATGGAACCTGCATTTTAGAGGAAGTATTTTTAAAGTTGAATCAGTAGAAGTTGGTCATGGTGCGAGGGAAGAAGGAATTGGAGCAGAGGAGAGGTTAAGAAAAAATGAAAATATAGAGAATGTCAGGGAAAGGGAAAAATTCATCATGCCTCTTTGAGTTTCTCTCCTAGAAGGAGTGAATGGTAATAGATTGAAATCAGAACTTGATTAGAATCAGATGTATTACATCAGGATTTCATACTTAGCAGCTCCATTGCTGTTATTAAAGATCAGCCCTCCAAACAAGGCTTGTATTTTTTTTTTTTTTTTAAAGAATCAGGTATGGTAGGAAAGGAGTGGGGTTGGGTTTTGTGTGTGCTGCATTTGAGATGCCTGAGCAGTGGCTGAAATGCAGATCGGCAGGATGGAGAGGATTGCTCAGGCTAGGCGAGGTGTATGGTCCTCAACTTGGCTCCCACATGGAACCAGAGGACGAGATGACAGTCAGAGATCGTGAAAGGTTATCGGAGCCCCAGGAGCATCAGTATGCCTTGCTCTATAAATATTTGATTGACTGGTTAAACAAGGGAGGCCTACTTGTGTTTAATAATGGGCCCTAAGCAAAAGAAATGGGCTCGATGAGATTCCACCGAAGTTCTCATAAGTAAACTGTAGTATATCAAAGCAGGCTACTTAAATGGAATCCTTTTTCTATAGCTGTATGACCAGGCGAGTGAGCTGACCTGTGACAGGTCAGTTCTCATCTGCGGTCAGTGCAACCCCATACTTGGGCTTGCTCTGTCCACTCTTGCTGCACTGCAAGGAATTCTCCACATAGTAGTCAGAGAGAGTTTGAAGGGTCAACTAAATGTGACTTCTGGAGAAGGAAATGGCAACCCACTCCAGTATTCTTGCCCGAAGAATCCCCATGGACAGGGAAGCCTGGCGAGCTACAGTTCATAAGGTCACAAAGAGTCAGACACGGCTGAAGCGACGAGTGAAAATGTGACGTCAGCCCCTGTTGAAGACATCAGCTCTTTCCTTGGCCCTGCCAGCCACTCTTGCTCACTCCTACATCCCCCCTTTTCACCCACTGATCTCCAGCTCAAGGACTCTTCTTTCTGTTCCTGCTTCACGGCCTGTCTACATATAGTTGCTTTTAAGTCTGAAGTGAATGAATCACTCTACTTTATAGGTTTATTGCAAGAAATAAATGTGAAAAAATATATGAAGAGTCAATTAATGTGCCTGGTACATTGAAGTGTGTAATAAATTCTGCTTTTGATCATTTCTGTCCTTGTGTTATCAAATCTATAAACCTGATGTTTCTTTATCCTCTTCTGCTTCAGCCTACCTTTCCAGCTTTCCCATTTGGTTTCTGCATCCCCATGTGTATTGACATCTATCTTTAGTTGGTATTTGATATGACTTCGTCTAATTCCCTGGACTTTTTGCATACATATCCTTTCCTGAGTAACCCTATTTCTTAATGTGCTTAAATCATTACCTATGGATTCCTGGTCCTAAGTACACTGAACATACAACAACCTTCCTGCAGTGAAATTCCTAGGAGAATGGGGACCCTCTAGAGATTCAGTCCCAAGGCTACCAAGGGACTCTACACCACTCATAAAAGCATTATCCTGATTACATCATCATTATGTGGAATTAGAATTAGCAATTTATAAATTAGAGCCAAAACTTACTGAACACTAACTCTGGGCTAGGCAACGACCTAAGCACTTTATGTAAGTTGCCTTCCTTTCCGAGTTTGATTTTATTAGTATTCCTGTTTTGTACTTATTAACTTGCCCAAGGTCATCCTGTTAGTGATTTGCATGTTAGGATGTAAGCCCAAGTGGTCTGATTTCAGATTCCTGCTCTCAACCGTGCTTTTATATTCTATAGTGCCTCAGTAGCAGGGTCATAGAGTTAACTTTTATTCTTTAGTGTTTGATTTAAACAGTTTAAAATAATATGCAGTTAAGTTAAAAACTAGCCCCAAATTTCCAACTGTTACTTTCTACTGTTCTACCCTCCATCTTCAAGTCTCACTTAACTTATGGCAACCACTTTCAACAATATTTTCTTTTTTTTTCTTTATGTAAGATTTTTCTTTTTAACCTTTCAGTGTAATCTTGCTCTCAGCTTTTGTCTTCTGAAAAGTCAGCTTATTCCTAGTTAGTTGGTGAAAATGTTAAATACAAATGGTAGACACACACACACACACAACACACACACATGACTTGGGCTGCCCCTAAGAGAAAGATGTTCTGGGTAGACTTCTAAAATTAATTAAATTCTTACCTATTTTGTATCTGTTTACTTGAGTTGCTGCCTGAAGGAGACCTACTTTTATTCTGAAACTCCAGGCTGATGAATTCTTCAAGTTTGCCAGAACGAAGTTTCTGTTTGACCGTTCTGTCACTGTTTCACCTTGATGCTCAGAGAGAGATGAACAATGGGCCTTCTGGCTGAGGAAGTGGGTTTCCATGCTCATATCAATGCCTGGCTGTATGGACTCAAGAATCAAATGTTTTTTAACAGTGTGAAAAGAATTTTGTTTCTAGATCATTATCTTTTCTTCAACTTTTCCCTTCCTGAAGAAACACTCTGTAATTTTTAATCAGCAACACAAAAGTGCCTCCGTGGAAATGGCCATCCTCTTCAGCACGCAGTGGAACATTTTCCTAAAAAGTGAGGTCGCCAGAAGCACAGAGCAGAGAAATCCCAGATGGCACTAATATTTGATTTCATTTTTAGCACAGTTATATTCAGCAGATGGATTGCAAGGCTGACCTTGCTGACACTTCTGCATCACTGCCTGCTACTCCAGTTGCTTTTGTGAATGTTTTTTCATAAGGCTTCTCCTGGTACCTCAGAGATTGATGCCTGGTTGGCCGCCTGCGTTATGCTTCATTATGCCAAGACTGTGTGTGCTTGAGAGTCGCTGTGTTCTATAAAAGGGGAAATCCTCGCTCATCTCAAACTTTTCCTACCGTCTCGCAGATCACTTGTAACATCTGAGAGCCTCATCTTAGCTTTCTAGGTGCTCCTCTGATCTGTATTCATTTTTAATTTATCCTTTCATAATTTTTCTGCTTTCTTTGGTAACATGGACAAATTAAGAATAATATAAAAAGTCCTCTGGAAATGACTAAACAGTTTCCCATATACTTATTAACACAAAAATCTAATTATATGAGGGTAAATACTGTTGAATTCCTCCTTGCACTACAACTTCGGTGACCAAGAGCACAGACCTGGGTTGGAGTTCCCAGCTCTGCCTTTTCCTTTAATATAAACTTTTGTTGGGGCTTCCCTGGGGTTCTAGTGGTAAAGAACCTGAGTGCCAGTGCAGGAGACATAAAAGACATGAGTTCAGCCCTTGGGTTGGAAAGATCCCCTGGAGGAGGGCATGACAACCCACTCCAGTATTCTTGCCTGGAGAATTCTATGGAGAGAGGAGCGTGGCAGGCTACAGTCCATAGAGTCGCAAAGAGTCAAACACGACTGAAACGACTTAGGATACACGCACACAAGCTTCTGTTTTCCTGTTTGTAAACTAGTGAATTGATTAGTGCCTTGCAGTTAGGATTGTTGTGAAGGTTAAGTGAGGTGTAATGAGCACATTGTGTTTTATCACAGTGTCGGCACAGAGTAAATGCACAGTGAATTTCATTTTGCAGTATGCTTAGTATTTTTTTTTTGCATGTGTGTATAATATAAAGAAAATATAAATGATAAGGTAATTTTGTTTACCTTTTATTTAGATTGCCAGAAAACTGGGTTGTTTTTAAGGAAGACATTTTTAATGATCAGACTGATGCTTTGTTTGAACTCTTTTGGGAAATTTGTACTCACTTTTATAGATTTTGATAGGAACCCTGTGGGAATGCAGCACCCCTTTCCCCTCCCTCCTGCCCCCTGCAGCTAGTTTCTATTTTGGTGATGTGGCTAGAGAAAAAAGAAATCATAGCACAGTGTGAATATCCCTCTGGCTTTGTGTTTTTCCTGGCAGGTTGACCTGTGTGGCCAGTCTGTAAAGTTCCCTGGGAACATGCAATTCTGAGCTGGATTCAGTTGCTTCAGTCTTTGTATGTTGCTGGTTCTCACACAGTCGGATTTTGGTGCATATTTTAACGCAAAGCATTTGGCTTAGAAAACACTGTATTCAATAGCCTATCTGCCTGAGTCACCTCTCTACCCAGTGTAAAATTGATGAACTCAGACTGATGCTGTGTTGTGAAGCTTTCTTGAGGATGTTACCTTCTTCCTTTTGTCTAGATCCAACATAAGGCCAGACTATGCAGACTCCAACTTCCATGAGTTCAAGATGCACACCTTCAGCCGGGTTACATCCTGCAGAGTCTGCCAGATGCTCCTGAGGTCAGTTGGCGTGGTCTTGGCTTTCAGTTGAAAGGAACTGGCGTAACTGCCAAATGTTTCGGCTGCCCTAAGGTCCCAGTCAGAATGTTTTCTAATGGGTATATTGCCTTACCAGTTTGGATCCATCGGCTCTCTCCTTGGCCTTGTGCCTGGACCGTTCCTTCAGAACCCAGGAACGTTCTCTCCATTGGCTTGAAGGGGACTCTGCATAGTGCTGTGTTCTCTTGTTCTGCTTCCTGGCGCTAATGGCTTCCTAGATGCAGAATTTTGCACCTTTTAACCTACCACTCTCTGATTTTCCCTTGCAGGGGGACATTTTTTCAAGGTTATTTATGTGTTAAATGTGGTGCCAGGGCACACAAAGAATGTTTGGGAAGAGTAGACAATTGCAGCAGAGTTAATTCCGCTGGTAAGTCATGTTTATTGCTGTGATTCGGCTTTTAATGAGAACATAAAACTTGCTCAACATAATTAAGGCCTAATTTACTCTAAATATGTGTTTATTATAACATATTGGCTTTTGAAACTATTGTTTATGAGCACAATTAGAAAATGGTTTGAAATTCTTGTGACTTTTATACCTAGCTGAGAGACGGGCTTTAAGAGGGATTTGGGAGGTTCCCTACCACCCGTTTCATTCACCCCCTTCCCCTAAATCTCACCAACACTATACAAATATAGCTGCAGCACACAAATAGAGTCAGAAAATAAAACAGGAAAAAATGGTTATTTTTCTGTCTTTGGTTTTTTAATTTCTCCCCTTTTCTCTTAAATATTCATCTCCAAAAGGCTAACGCTGCCAGGAGTAAACATCGCACAGACTAATTCATGAATTAATGAATTGAATACATTGTCATTTTCTAGCCTTTAACAAAGAATGTATATCCTTTGGATTTTGTGTAAATGTTTTCCCCTTGGTTTTTAAAAATAATGCTCCATGATTGTAACCTGAGACAGTTTCTAAGGCTGTTGGCAATTATGCATTCAGTAGCCTTTTGCCTCTCTCTGCCCCTCTTGGGCTCTTTTCCTTCTCTGTCTTTTCTGGCCTCTTTATTCTTTCTCTTTCTTCTTCTTTCTCTTTGTCCTTTTCCCCTGAGTTTCTCTCTGTTTTATCAATAAGACCTTTCAAAATCAGTAAAACTTTTTGAACAGAAGAAAGGGATCTTTAACAGCCTGAGTTCAAAAGGTAGCTGTGTCAACCTTTGATTTTCCCAAAGGGAAAGGTGGACATTGAATTATTTTGGATAATGTGAAGAAGAGTGAAACAGAGAATAATAGCTCATTTCAGAGCCCAGTTCAAAAAATAGGCAATCATACAAAACTTGTGAATCCTATTAGAAGATGGAAATCACAGTGCACTCCTCTCATTCGGCTCCTTCGTAGACGTATTTGCAGGGCTCCTCGAGCCACTCTCTACGCCAGGCTTGGGCAGTGCTTGGAGAAAAGCACTGGTTGAGCACTTGCACTGTGCCTGCCCTGCCTGCTTGGACCGATTTCATCCTCAAAAGAGCTGTGCCCAGGTGCTGATGGGAGTCACTCTGCTTATGCAGTTAATTGACTCAAGGTCTGTAGGTAAAGGAGACAAGATTAACACCTGCTAATGTTTCTGAAGGTCAGAAACAGTTTACAAAGGTATAAAAATAGAAATAGTACATACATCTATTATTATTTAATAGCCTGTGCTGTACTTGGTTGCTTAGTTGTGTCTGACTTTTTTGAGATACCATGCACTGAAGCCCGCCAGGCTCCTCTGTCCATGGGAATTCTCCAGGCGAGAATGCTGGGTGTGTTGCCATGCTCTCCTCCAGGGGATTTTCCCAACTCAGGGACTGAACCCAGGACTCCCACACTGCAAGCATATTCTTTACCATCTGAGCCACCAGGGTAGTCCTAGAATACTGGAGTGGCTAGCCTATCCTTTCTCCAGGGGATCTTCCTGACCCAGAAGTTGAACCAGGGTCTCCTGCATGGCAGGCAGATTCTATACCAGCTGAGCTACCAGGGAAGCCCTTTAGTTGCCTACCTGATGCAATTTATCACTTATATTTGTGTGTGGGTCCATCTTTCTCTGTCCTGTCCTTTAAAGAATCTGCCTGCCATGCAGGAGATGCATAGGAGACAGGGGTTCAATCTCTGGGTCAGAAAGATCCCCTGGAGAGGAAATGGTGACCCACTCCAGTATTCTTGCCTGGAAAATTCCATGGACAGAGGCAGCTGGTGGGCTACAGTCCGTGGGGTCAGAGAGAGTCAGGTACGACTGAATGCAGTGCGCACAGCACCCCAGCACACATTATTACTATTTAATTGCCTACCCGATGCAGTTTATCACTTAATATTTCTGTGGCTTCATCTTTATGTGTTCTGTCCTTTAACCCCTTTGAGGACAATTAACATGTTATTTGCTCATAGTAGGTGAGTGGATTTTTGTCAGTCCCATAGCCCTATCTTCTGAGTTTCAGTCTGTGAGGAGTAGAAAGTGATCCCATAGTTGGCAAGGTTCTTGCAGTCTACAGGGAATAGTGTAGGAGAGTGGTTGTGAGTCAATCAGAGATGATTAAAAATCTGGCTCAGCTCTTAACTAGCTGCATGAACTTGGGGAAAGTATGTAAACATCTCATTTATTCATCCGTAAAAATGAAATGAGAGGATTATTGTGAGGATCATATTAAACAATGTTGATGCATACATAGCAAACTGCCTGGACACAATGAAAACTCAGTATTTTCATCCAAAGTGTTATGATAAGCTATTTTTTGGAAAGGAATGCATATCCCTGCATTAAATGGTGGATTCTTAACCACTGGACTACCAGGAAATACCACTTCTTGGAGTTTTGAACATAAGTCCTATGTTCTCTTGACTCTTTGTCTGCATCCTTAAATTGCCCTCCATTCTTCTTCTGTTTTTCACATCTTGTCCTCATTCTTTTTCTCTCCTCTTTCTCTCCTTTCGTGTCCAAGATTTTTAAGACTGATGGCATTGACTGTCCACAGTCAGTTGATTAGTGGTATGGAGGAGTCTTCCCTTTCTTTTCCTTCAGATTAGGATTTGCTGGGTAGCCCTTAGAAATAAAGAGATCTGTTCATCAGCAGCCTTTTCTCCCTCACTGCCAAACAGATACCTTCTGAAAGTTGGAAGTCTCCTGACATCCTCTCCTCAGCCTCACCCCTTCCTATTGTGGTGTAGGCAGTAATCATGGATAGATTTTAAGTTTGAGCTTGGCAGATCTGTGTGTGGTAAAATAGGTGGTATTTTGAGGACATGGGCAAACTAGACTTTATGGGCTGTTTCCTAGTCTGCAGAGAATCCCAGTTCCCAATATTGGTTTAAGTTTTTGCACAGTTCTTTGTTTTGACAGCCAGGAGTAGTTGCTTGCAATTAATTTTCCATGAGTACAATTAATTTTCCATGAGTGATGTGATTGGAGCAAAATGGGTATACAGGAGAAGGGCAGGAGGCAGGACGAGATATATCAGAGGCTGGAGACATGGTTTACTTGAATGGGGCTTTTGTATGGAGGAGAGAACTTGACTTTGGGAGAAATCATCCCAACAACCAAATTTAAAACAAGTGAATAGTGTTGATTTAAGGCAAACTTAAAGCTTCCAAGTCTCTCTGTAAAATAAATCATAGGTGATTTGAATTGACCCCCAGTTTTATAGCACTTTATGGCTTCGTTAGTTAATAGTCCACATTCTCTTCAGGAGACAAAGAGATTCCACTTGGTTCAGTGTTACTCAAGAATCCATTGTGGTTCAGAAAGTCATAGCTAGTAGGAATGGCTAAGTTGTAAACAAGTTGGATATAGTTGGGTTGGAAGACAGTTTCAAAAAGTGGAGCCTTTTATTCAACACTGGGCATGTTTATAGCTAAGGGAGTGGTCAGTTGTAAAAGAGTTACAAGTTGCACAAAATGACCCAGGGCCTAAATGAAGGCTGAAGAGTCTTCCACCTTGCAATTGTCATTTCCACTGGTCATCACATTGCTGGCCTTATTCAACTTGATTCTCCTCTATCCTTTGTCACTGTTAATCATTCTCCTTCACATCCCCTCAGGTCATCGTTTGTATATCTGATTAATTTTTTCTGGTATTACCCATAATCTGCAACCCAAGTAGATAAGGCTCCATTTCCACTTAAGGCCTCTCTCCTGAGCTTTGAATTCCAAGTCTTCATCTTCTAATGTATCCTTTCCCAGGTATCCTTCAGTGACCTCCTGTTTCAGATGTCTAAAACCAACCACAGTAGTCATCGCTGCTAACTTCCTCCTATTTTTTGTCTTAAAGATCCACCACTCATACAGTCACCCAAAGCTGGGGGTCAGCCTTGACTTATCAGCCTCTCTCATCTTCATTCACTTACCTGTTCTTAGTTCTCCTCCTGTCTCTCGAGAATCTGCGTATATGGTGTTGGTGTAGTTTACTACAAAAATCTCCCTGCTATTTTCCTTTCAGTATACACTTTGCAACGTGATCTTTATTAAAATCAACGCTGATGTATCCCTCATTTTCTCAGAATATCTTCTATTTCTCACAGAATGATATTCAAAATTCAATTAGACAGTGAGCCTCTCACTGATAAGAACCATGCTGAATTGATGTTCTGATCTCTGGGAGACCATGATGAATAGATAAGTTTGTGGGTAGACCAACAGATAGATAGAATAGTGAGTATATCAAGATTTCTGGGCCCTGAAAATCACTGTGGTCTTAGAAGCAGAAGTAGAAGGCTGTGGGGGATTGGACAATTCCTGGTTCTACCCTTGGAGAGACTAGAACTTGAGTGATTGTGGGATAAGTAGAATAAAAACCTGATCTGAATCCCTGGCTGGTACTCTAAGGATGAAAGATGGAAAACTGAGTAGACTTTGCATTCCTTTATAGTATTTATTCAAGTTAAAATTCACACCCTGAGCATTGATCACTAAGCCTTTGACAAGGGACACTTGGGTTAGGTTAATAAGTAGCAAGAAAACGACCAGGCTCGTGGGACACCTGATGACAAAAATATCTCTGTTTCTGGAGGAATCTACTTCCTGTTCCCTTTGGTCCCAATTTTTAGAATTTTTGCTTGGCTCTTAGTGTTTCCCCTCCCTGAAATATGCTCCATTTTCCCCATACAGTTCCAAGATTACCCTCTTTTCTTAATATTTCCTCTCCAATCTCTTTGCCTATCTTTTAACCTCACTCTACCCATCTAAGAATAGTCAGCATTAAACTGTTCTCTTACCTTAAGAAAAATTTGTTCTCTAATTAGTTTGTGTGTCTATTTTATGTCTTTGCCAAGGTTAGGCTGTATCGTGGTAACTAAAAACCCCAAATCCCAATGGTTTTAACACATAAAAATTTGTTTTTCACACATGTGGTATTTGTTGTGGGTCCTTGCCTTATAAGTAATGGCTTAGGGATCCAAGCTAGTTCCATCTTATGACTGTGAATTCAACCTGTGACTCCTGGGCTTGCTGCTTTTAAGGCCTTTGAACTGGAAGTGAGCAATTCCATTTTTTAGCATTAGAAGTCCATTGGTTAAAACCAGTCACATTGCCTCAACTTAATTACAAGGGAAGTTGGACAAGTAGTGGAAACCATGGATTTTAGTGAGCACTACTGTCTCTGACCATTTTAATTTTAATTTTATTTTTTAAGAGTTTTTCACAATGAGTACCCATCCTCTAATCAGCCTTTTTTTAAAAATGGAAGTTTGTAGCATTTTATTTTATTTTATCTTGACCATATCATGTGGCTTATGGGATCTTAGTTCCCAGACCCTCGGCAGTGAATGTGCAGTGTCTTAACCACTGGACTGTCAGAGAGTTCCCTCCGCCCCTTTTTATTTCCTTTAGTAGAAAGGAAATACACATTCACCACAGGGAATGTGTTTCTCATCTTTTGTATCTATCCTTTAATATCCAGTCCAAAGTCAAGGTGTTGACCATCAAGTTGTTACTCCTTCCTAAACAGGAATATTTTAACCGAACTACAATCCTTGATAGTGTTGGATGTGGTAAAGATACTAACCATTAAGCATTTGAAATAGCTCTTAGATACTTCTTTTTTTGTGTTTGTGGAAATTATGTCTTCTTTGGATGTTGTCTTCCATAGGTTCAGAAACCTTTTTTATTTCATGGTGTATATCCCTTAAATTTGTCTAGTCTTCATTCATCCTCAAAATAATAGTTAGTTGGCAAAAATGCAGTTTATTTCTAAAAGTAATTCATTCATATTAATATTTGACTATGATAGATTATTAACTCAAGTACATTTCAAGTGTTTAAAAGGGTCCTTTAAGTTTATTTTTTTTCTAAGACAAACTACGACTTGGAAACAAATTTGAAGGTTGGGTGATTAGTTTATGTCTTAACATTTGATGATTTGCATAGATATAAAGAGAAGGCAGTTCTAATCTCTTTTTTTGCTGAACTTGAGTTGACTTCTTCACATTCACCATAGCAACCTCAGTGATCAACATGTACATGGATTCTGAGGTGTGCTGCCAAAACTTTCCAACCTTAATAATGAATAAGAATGAACTCCATTATGTGAGACTTTCTCAACAAGCCACTGCAAAACTAATGTAATACTAGAGTGGCATTTCTTTCTCACAGTATGCAACCATGGAGGGCTAGCCCTAGACTGCAACCTTTGGGGGCATTTGTGTTTCTTTCCTTGTTGCAGTGTACGGCTAAACTCCTCTCGTCCCCTTCTGATCTTGATGTTGATCAACATAGCTTGCTTTACATTCTCTTGTTTTAAACAAAGAAAGTAACATTGGAAGGCAAATATTGCTGGAGCAGATGACTTCGGTTTAATTCGTCTTTTCCTTTAGGGGGACTGTGAGCCTCAGATGCTCTAATATCTAACTGAAGCAGATCCCCATTTGCTTATCTGTTTAATCACTCTTTTATCTAGGCCAAGTTGCTGCTGCTGCTGCTGCAGCCATCCCTAAAAGTAACCTTGGTGTCATCATGGCTTAAACCTGCAAGATTGTTACCTAGAACCTGCACTCCAAATTGCCATCTGAAATAGCTCTTTTATAAATTGTATTGCAGTATTTGGGCTTCCCTGCTAACTCAGCTGGTAAAGAATCCACTGCAGTGCAGGAGACCCTAGTTTGTTTCCTGAGTCAGGAAGATCCCTTGGAGAAATGGGGTAAGCTACCCACTCCAGTATTCTTGGGCATTCCTGGTGGTTCAGATGGTAAAGAATCTGCCTACAGTGCGGCAGACCTGGATTCAGTCCCTGGATTGTGAAGATCCCCTGGAACAGGGCATGGCAACCCACTCTAGTGTCCTTGCCTAGAGAATCCCCACAGCCAGAGGAGCCTGATGGGCTACAGTCCATGGGGTCACAAAGAGTTGGACACAACTGAGCGACTAAGCACAGCACATTGCAGTGTTTTATCATAAGAGATAAACTTTTAGAATATAATTTTATTTTATCCTTCTACCACTAAGCATTTTATCACATGACTTTTACATAAACTGAAGCTTAATCATTGATTTCATAACCAAAAAAATGACTTTGGTTCTATTTAACATTATTTAAAGTCTTTTATACCTCACACCAGTACTCTTGCCTGAAAAATCCTGTAGGTGGATGAGCCTGATAGGCTGCAGTCCATGGGGTTGCAAAGAGTTGGACATGACTGAGCAACTTCACATTCACTTTTCACTTTCATGCATTGGAGAAGGAAATGGCAACCCACTCCAGTGTTCCTGCCTGGAGAATCCCAAGGATGGGGGAGCCTGGTGGGCTGCCGTCTATGGGGTCGCACAGAGTCAGACACGACTGAAGCGACTTAGCAGCAGCAGCAACAGCAGCAGCAGTAGCAGTTATCTTTTTTAACTTATCGAGACAATTTTATATTCTAGAGTAGTTATTATTCCTTCCATTTAATTATTTAGGTTAATTTAGTGCTAGAAATGGCAACCCATTCTGGTGTTCTTGCCTGGGAAATTCCATGGACCGAGGAGCCTGACAGGTTATGGTCCGTGAGGTTGCAAGAGTCAAACATGACTCAGTGACTAAACCACCACCACCAATCTTACATTAATAATTGTTAGAGTAAACTGAAAACTCTTATATGGTTGGGTCCTTGTTAGAGCTCCTGAAAAGACTTGCAGTCAAAGCCTCTTTCCAAGTATTAGTTATGTTTTTGTTTTTTCAGAATATGTAGATCTGAGTGGTGAAAATAAGGTTTGTGCAACTTCCTCCAAAATTTGATCATTCCTACTACCTTTCAGTTTTAATGTTTCATAAAAATAGAATATTAGCCATGATGATGACGAACCTTCAAAGGCTCTCCTGGTACTTACTTCCCTGTGATCTCTTTTGAGACAAATGATCTTACTGGGCACCGATTTGTTTAGTCTTAAGAAATAGATCTTCAGACAAGAGACAAAGCTCGTTGTGTAATAATGTATGCATTGAGAACCACTTGTATTGGAAAAGAAATATAATAGGACTGAAATTTATGTTTAAACAAATGAATGATATGAGTCTAAAGTCTCAGTGAAAATCATTTTTCTTACACAAATACATGCACAGTGCTGGTGCTGAAGATGGAGTTCTGCTCAGTCTCCAAGCACCTCAGTAACAGCACTTCTCTGAATTACATTAAGCCAGTTGGGACATGATGAAAGAACGCAAGGTATAAACCCCTTCAGGGCCTGTGAGTCACCATCTAGAAAGGTTCTTGAAAGGGTAAGAACATTTTATAGTTTGATCAATAGGAGCCTGAGAAATCGGCTGCAGGGTAAGGGCAAGTTGAGGATTAAAAACTTTTGGAAACTTGAAGAATTGAATGACCATTCTAAGGAAATTTCCAGAAGAAA
Organism: Neotragus moschatus; assembly: GCA_006410615.1. Lineage (NCBI taxonomy): Eukaryota > Metazoa > Chordata > Mammalia > Artiodactyla > Bovidae > Neotragus > Neotragus moschatus. Next base: position 684,218 of record SJYA01000617.1, on the reverse strand, counting down.
AAGAAGACAGTGAGCGATCTTTTGTCATATCTCAACCACACACCTTTCTATTTGTTCAGAATTCAGCCAAATAAATTTGATAGTCATCAGCTCTTACTATCCTCATCCTGGTGTGGAACTGGGATGCAGAGAGAGTGTTTTAGAGCTCTGGGTGCCCGCCAAAGTAGCTTTGGGTACATATCAAGAGGAAATGAAGGATGGCGTTGTAGATTTCAAAATCAGAGCAACTTTTCCATAGAATACATCATCAGAAGAGGTGGTTATTCTATTCTCCCGTCCAGAATTGACTTTTACTTTAAACACGTATGAAACAGTGTGTTGCAGTTGAGTTTTCTGCTCTCTCATCACTGTTATTTTTGAAAAACTTATAGCTGCTGCGTTCATATGGTTATCGGAATTTAGATCATGTTTGTAAAGGGGCCAATCAGTCTGACAGCACAACCACTGGAACAAGTACAAAAGTATAAATAAAAGGAGCCTGGTTAAGAATTTCTGAACTCAGAACAGATTCTAAGAGTTATTTCTAGTCCTTTGGCTTTTGCCCTCTCCTCAGAATATTTACAGAACCCTGCCATGAAATATGACTAAATAAAACCTCAGACTTTTAAGAGTCTCTATTTATGTGCTCTGCCCAGCATGAGCAGATCACAGTGTGAACTGCTCTATGCCAAGTCCATGGAAGAAATGAGCCTCTTTTCTGGATGGCACTGGGGAGGGTGGGGGTGCTGTGGTGGCCAGGAGGACAGGGAGTGGGGGCAAGGAAAGGGTAAGCCCCTATTAAGGACTCAGGCCCTCAGAGTTGAAGTTGTATCCAGAATGAAGCCCCTTGTCCATTTGCCAGTCTGGGTTACACAGAGGAGCCTTTGTGAAAAGCAGGTACATCGAATAAGAATTAGGAGGAAAGCTTGATGAGATGCAAAGAAGGAAAACAGGAGACAATAGGCAGCAGGAGGATTAAGGAGGGAGTGTTGGGTATGGTGGTCAGCCAGGTCTAGTTTTTTCCTTACTTGACCAGTCCCATTCATACCTTGCCTGGACCTTACCTGCTTCGTGTTTTGTGCTCAGTGCCCACTCATGCTTGCAGCTGGCTGGCTTGAACCGAGCAGCAGCAAGATAGGAAGGGCCTGTAAATGAGGAGCTTCTGTTCCCTGGATCTGTTTTCTAGGTAAAGATGTGCAGGTGTATGCGTAGCTAGATCATCACCTTAGATACAGTCACTTCCTCCTCCTGAGGAAACCCAGAGCACAACTGGAACGTGATGTGCCAACTACTGCCATGTGGGGTATCCTAGGTTTTATGCTAAAAATAAAATATATTTAAACATATTGTAACAGATCCACTTCACCAGGCCATAACAACAATTCTGTGCACCGTCAGAAAAAAAAAATTCTGAATTAAAATTAAGATGCACTCTCATTTTTAAACACCGACCCTGAAAGATAGGAGATTTTCCCATGGAGATGTCATCTGGAAATAGCAAAGCTTTCCTCAGCTGCTTGGATGGAAAATTTAAACTCTCCTCCTGTTTGGTGCTTCTTCTTGTCTGTGATTTTCAGTTCAGGCTCTTTCTCTAACTCACAGTAGAAGAAGAAAGTAGTGTAGGGCTTTTCTGGCTTATGGGTATTTCTGGTTAAACCAGTGTAACAGGTATCACAACTTGTCTGTTAGGAACCTGAGTTCACCTAACCTGGGTTCTCAGTTTGGGCACAGTATCCAGCCAAATGGCACTTTCATAGACCCTCTCCCTATACGACTTCTCTTAGGCAATTTTTCTTCTGAAACTGCCTATTTCTAGCAGAGAGGAGAAGGGAAACAGCTTTCTGTCCTTTGTAAAGGCCAACTTCAGACCTGGCAAAGATGCCTTCATAGCAGTTATGTAGGAAAGTTAGGATAGGGTTGACATTGAAAAAGAAATGCAGGCTTTGCTTTTCTCCAGAAAGGTGACTTTTTGCTCATGCGTCTTCAGTTCCGTTAATCAGGTATAGTCCTTTAAAAAACAGAAGGGCCCCAAACCTCCTGTTCCATGCCCCAGGCAGTCTTCCTGTGTAAAGCAATCTGACAGCTACTCAGGTGTTCTGGTACTTTTCCCCTTGAACTCTGGTCTGAGACTTCTTGGAATCTCTATCAGAGCTTCGTTTAGTCTACAGAGCCCTCTTTTAGAACTACCCTTTCTCTCCTGATGTTCCCATCAGTGTCTTCTCTTCTCAGATCCTTCTTCAGAGGATCCTTTTGGTTGGCAAAAATATAGCATAGGCTCAAAATGATATGTTTTTCTACAGTCTGGAGAAATTATAATATGCATAAGTGTTCCTGGATATGGGGGAAGGAAACAAAAAATATTCGCCACCAGCTTCTCCACGTGTAGTGTGTCTTTCCTCTCAGAGATACCCTTTGCCCTCTGCCAAGTTACTCTCTTGCATATCTCAGGGCCCTTCCTAACTGTTAGTCATTTTTTAGGAACTGAAATGTAATGGAGTTTGTCATTTCTATTTCAAAACAGGTAAACTGGGATGTAAAGAAAATGAGCATTAGGATTGAATCTTGTCCATTTTTAATTTTCATCTTTAAATTAATCTGTATCCATCCCCCTCAAAACACTAAAAGAAACAGCCACTTAATGCAAAATTCATATGCAAATTGTACGTGTTAAATTTGCAATTGTTATAGTAATTGTAATATAGGCAGTTGTAATATGTTTGTAACATGTTGTGTTTAGATTCTGAAAACTGGGTATGTTGAAAGAAAGGCTCCCACCTAGCTTTCTCTTATGTACATAAACTTGGTGCAAGTCCCTGTTTCAAGGAGCTTTATGTGGTTGGATTGAAATTGCTTAATAAACAATTGAAAAAGGTAAGCTTAACCTAGAAGTCATTTAGTACTATGAGTCACTTCTCTGACAGCCAATAAGGCAAGAGAACCTGGTTGCAAAACAATTACTAGCCCAGCCTGAGGGACCTTGGAAATATATTAACAGGTATCATTAGGAAAACAAAGCAGTAGTGTTCTACCACCCTGCAGAGAACAAGCTAAGGTTGCTAACTAAACAAAACAACTTCACTGACAATGCCAATTTTTACATTTGTTTCAGAACAAGGGACGCTCAAACCATCCGAGGTAAGATTAACGTTTACATTTTTCTTATATAACTTTTGCATTTCAGATTGTTTGCTAACTAAAGCAGGCTCAAACCCCTAAAATGTTAAATGTTCCTTTTAAATTGGATAGAAACAGATCTAGAGCAAGTAATCAAGTACTTTTGAGTGAAATGCACAGGTTAAGTAAGAGGAGTTTCCAGATACCATCTGAAGATCTTAGAGGAAAAATGTGACTATTTCATCTAAGAATGTGTGCAAGACGCGCATTTTAGAATCTTAGGTACCCATTTATTCAGGTAAATTTCAAATAAATACTGTAGCAATGTTGTAGCACGAATCTAGTGGAGGTACCTTTCTCTTGTCTCCAGCTACAGAATTCCACAAACCCTGAGGCTTATGAAACTTAATGCATCTGAAAGCATTCCCTTGGAATAAATCTTTTTGATCCTGCTGGGGCAGGAGAAAGGGTGGCCCTCATCCTAGGATAAAACAGTGTCGCTACCTGACATTCACTAGTACTAAGAAGTTCTAGCATTCTTCTAAGGATGTGCCTATATGTGTCTGCATTTTCCACCTGAGCAAAATCATGATTTGTATCATGTCTTCTTGATCAAATCAGAATCTGATAACATTTCCTTTGGTTTAACAGATTCTGAGGTCTGATGGCTTAGAAGTACGAGATCCCTGTCACCTCTCAGAATAAAGTGCTTTTAAGAAAATAGAAAAGAATGAAAAATGTGGCAGATAATAGGCAACTAGTGCCTTGGCCTTCAGCCAAAAATAATATATTTCTTATCTGACCTCCCCCAAAAATCCTAACAAAGAAAGCTAAAATGTAAAAGTTCTGTGATTAGTAATATGAACCCAAAATACAATAATCTAAGGATTTCAGAATAAAGACAAGTACTTTCTTTATCAAATCATTTTAGCATATACAATTATATCTGATTAAGAGTGGTATAATATTAGCATGTTTTTAATAGACTGGTATTTACATAGTTGCTAAAAATAATGAAAAGTACAGCAAGAAGTCAAACAAGAGGTAACTGCTTTCACTTTTTTGCATCAGCACATAATTTGTGCATATTGGGAACCAAGAATGTGATATGAGAAAACCCACGTGTACCCTTTCAGTGTTATCTCTCGGCTATATTTTAGACTTTAGAATCTAGCTCAAGGAATGCATAACAGGATAATAATATTTTAAAAATAGGTCATGTAAGTTCTGCTAGGGCTAAAATAATTAATGTAAACTTTTTTTAGTGTTTAGTTGACAGGTAAGATTTTTCATCAGGACTACAAGGATTCTTCCGGCAGTGAGAGTGAAGATCTTAGAAAGCAGCCTTCTTTTTCTTCTCTCACACTATTATTAGATTATTGAGACAGATATCCTTGTAGAGCTTTGAACTGTAACTCAATATTACTTTACATTTATACTGTTAGATGTATTTTCCTCCCCAGGGAAGATGATTTCACTTGATTTTATCTAAGTAATGAGAAATGGGCATATTTACAGAAAAGAAAGTATGCTAATAATAAGTGGTTAATAAGTTTCACACTGGTACAAAATAACGATACCAAAAAATGCTCTCCAGGCATTTAATACTCTTAAAAGTTACACATTAAGGCTATTATGAAAAGAATTCATTTTCACATTGATTTTTTTTTAATGTAGCATCTGTCTTTTAGTGACTTGCTTAACTTTTGATTATAATAAGTGTAATTTTTATTTAATGTGTGATTCTGCTAATAATCTCTACTTTGAATGGATAATTATAGTGAAATCTTCTACTGGCCAACCTATTTGGAAACTTTAGCTTGGCATAGGAAGAACTGTAGCAAAAGACTGTTAAGACATCTTTCACTCCATACCTCCCCACTACCTTACACCTCATACTCCCCAGGTACCTTACACTTTGTGAAAGGTGTATTCTCTCTTAACACAGATGCTTATGTGATGTTTGGGAGTCTTTCAGAAAGTAAACAATGAAACCCTTTTGTACGCTCCTTGATTCATGCCTCCTCTCTGTTGGAGGTCTTTTTCCTCCATGGACCAATTTGTCCTATTCTCTTCCCCTTTCAATAACAATGATTATGAGTTTTTAATTTATACTTCATTCTCAAGGTAGGTCAGTTTTCAGTAGCCACAGGATTCATCTTCCTAACCGGGGATGTTCTTCCAGATTCCCATTTTGGAGTGGACCTTCAGAAGCAACTTCTGGCTCTAGAAAGCAATGCTGTCATTACATATCTATCAGTATTTAGTGTATGTATATATACTGCCGATCTATTCCTTAATGTAGGTTTTTCTGCCTTTTAAGTAGAGGAACCAAAGCCAGTTTCATACAGCAAATGAATCTTTCCATGTTTTGTTGGTAAAATTAACAGAGAGAATTAGGTTTCTCCCAAAAGAGACAAGAAGGGACGTTATTGGGCAATCCAGATATTTCTTTTAGAGAAAGGTAGGGTAATGGATAATGAAACTAAATATAAAATTAGGTTGGTTTGTCGTCCCCTCCCTCCCACTTCCCACTTCTTGGTAAATCGAAAGAAGTTTGAGAATGTTCTGAAGACTGATGGTCCTGATCTCAATGGGGCAGGGGGATCACCGAGAGCTCCGAGGGTGGCTACTTGATGGACCCCTCTCTTCCTCCTGAGGTGGGTCTTGTCTATCTCTGTCTCAGGCTTTTGAGAATATAGGGTTTTGAGAATATATGTTGGGGAGAGCAGTATTTTGGATGGGATATGACAGAAGAACAAGTGAAATTTGCATTTTGAAATTGTGTAAATTGTTCAAAACATTTCAAACTTCTTAGAATATATAAAATATTTTTAGGTGCTTTTAAACTGTAATAAATCTAAAAGTCTCAAAATGCACTTGATCTAAGATGCTGAGATTTTCTCATTCTCTCTTTTTTTTTTCCAATGCACCAAATCACAGTTTTGTTCCACTGCCTACTTTCTTGTAGAAAAGTTTGCTTTCAGGGTCACTGTTTTCCAATGACTTGCAGGAGGAAAAACATAAAATATAGTAGTAGTACAGTAGTTTAATAGAAAAAAAATGTATCATTTACCTGATCTTATTAAGAAGAGCTGGCAAGAATAAATAGGAGAGCTGTACAAAAAAGATTTTCAGGACCCAGATAATCATGATGGTGTGATCACTCACCTAGAGCCAGATATTCTCGAATGTGAAGTCAAGTGGGCCTCAGGAAGCATCACTACGAACAAAGCTAGTGGTGGTGATGGAATTCCAGTTGAGCTATTTGAAATCCTGAAAGATGATGCTATGAAAGTGCTGCAGTCAATATGCCAGCAAATTTGGAAAACTCAGCAGTGGCCACAGAACTGGAAAAGGTCAGTTTGAATTCCAATCCCAAAGAAAGGCAATGCCAAAGAATGCTCAAACTACCACACAATTGCACTCATCTCACATGCTACTAAAGTAATGCTCAAAATTCTCCAAGCCAGGCTTCAGCAATATGTGAACCGTGAACTTCCAGATGTTCAAGCTGGTTTTAGAAAAGGCAGAGGAACCAGAGATCAAATTGCCAACATCTGCTGGATCATGGAAAAAGCAAGAGGGTTCCAGATAAACATCTATTTCTGCTTTATTGACTATGCCAAAGCCTTTGACTGTGTGGATCACAATAAACTGTGGAAAATTCTGAAAGAGATGGGAATACCAGACCACCTGACCTGCCTCTTGAGAAATCTGTATGCAGGTCAGGAAGCAACAGTTAGAACTGGACATGGAACAACAGACTGGTTCCAAGTTGGAAAAGGAGTACATCAAGGCTGTATATTGTCACCCTGCTTATTTAACTTGTATGCAGAGTACACCTTGAGAAACGCTGGGCTGGAGGAAGCACAAGCTGGAATCAAGATAGCCGGGAGAAATATCAATAACCTCAGATATGCAGATGACACCACCTTTATGGTGGTGTGAAAGTGAAGAACTAAAGAGCCTCTTGATGAAAGTGAAAAAGGAGAGTGAAAAAGTTAGCTTAAAGCTCAACATTCAGAAAACAAAGATCATAGCATCTGGTCTCATCACTTCGTGGGAAATAGATGGGGAAACAGTGGAAACAGTGGCTGACTTTGTTTTTCTCGGCTCTAAAATCACTGCAGATGTAATTGTAGCCATGAAATTAAAAGATGCTTACTCCTTGGAAGGAAAGTTATGACTAACCTAGACAGCATATTAAAAAGCAGAGACATTGCTTTGTCAACAAATGTCCGTCTAGTCAAGGCTATGGTTTTTCCAGTAGTCATGTATGGAAGTGAGAGTTGGACTATAAAGAAAGCTGAGCACAGAAGAATTGATGCTTTGGAACTCTGGTGTTGGAGAAGACTCTTGAGAGTACTTTAGACTGCAAAGAGATCCAACCAGTCCATCCTAAAGGAGATCAGTCCTGGGTGTTCATTGGAAGGACTCATGTTGAAGCTGAAACTCCAATATTTTGGCCACCTGATGTGAAGAGCTGACTCATTGGAAAAGAATCTGATGCTGGGAAAGATTGAGGGCAGGAGGAGAACGGGATGACAGAGGATGAAGTGGCTGGATGGCATCACTGACTCAATGGACATGGGTTTAGGTAGACTCTGGGAGTTGGTGATGGACAGAAAGGCCTGGCGTGCTGTGGTTTATGGAGTTGCAAAGAGTCAGACACGATTGAGCGACTGAACTGAACTAAACGGAGCTTCCACATTCAAAATATCATGAAATTAATAATAATGACAATAATAGTAAGCTTTGACTTAATAGTCCTTACTGGGTGTCAGGAACTGTTCCAAGCACTTAACATAAATTAGCATATTTCTCACCACAAATGCTATGAAGTAGGTGGTATTAATATCCTCATTTGATAGATGAAGAATCAGGCATAGAGACTTTAACTAACTTGCTCCGAATCAAATGCCAAGTGACAGGGAGGGTCTGAATTTGAACTTAGGCAGTCAGATTCTAGAATCCATACTCTAAATAATTGTGCTGTGTTCCCTATTTTAATCTTAACTTCAGGTTGCTACAGAGATGCTCTTGAACTCAAGTTCTCTTTTTCACTTTTTAAGTTAATATTTTTAAATAGTTCTAGTTTAGGAATAGTAGGAATAAGACCCAGAAAGTGAATTCCTTTCTTGCCTTCCAAGCACTTTGACAGTAGGAAGAATAAGAGTAATCTAAAGACAGTGTCTGTTGTATATTAAGAAAATGAAGGGAAATGTAGACAATAAACAGCCATAAGACATTCATCAGTATATATTTTCCTGTTTAAAATATAGTCTTTTTATATAGAGAGGTCCAAACATTTTATAAAATTTTAGAACTTTTTTTGAAGGCAGTTTTCTTCTAAGTTATTCGATATGAACCTATAACTTACCCTGTTTTCCGTTTTTGTGCTTGGCTATTAAGAAGCCCAGTGTGGTATTTTCTTCTCATTCACATTGAGTAAGGAGAGGCTTTCTTTATACTGTTTTTTTTTTTTTTTTTTTCTCTCCCCCCAGTACAGCCATCCAGCTTGTTTAGTGTAGCTTCAATGCTGACTTAATGATCCTATGAGGCTTTAACAAATGCATTTTAAAAGTAGTTGGGTTAAAAGCAAAGTTTATATTTGTAATAATTCTCCAATTTGCTTTTACCTGAGAAACCTTGACATCTGCTTTGAGGCCCATTTAACTTATGAACAAAAACAACAGGGGGAACCCTAAGAAAAACCCATAGTTACTGTGAGCTTGGCAAAACCAATTCTGCTCTGAATGAAACCAGGGCACCATACAGAGGCACAAACCCCAACACATGTAGAAAGAAAATTGCTCTTGTGAAAATCTGAATTATATTGTAATTATAGACTGAGCATTGCATTCAGTTATATAACAAAAGTGAAAATGAAGTTCTTATTAATTAGTGAGATTGCGATAGTTACTGGGTAGGAATGAATTTAATGCTCATAAAATCAAACATGTAACCACACATTTTCAAAGATTTAAAACCTCTTTTGTTTTGCATCTTATCTATAATTTTTATAATCACAATTTTTCTTATGGATTCCTTTTCTGTAATAAGAATTACTTTCATGGTTTACAAGCTGCATGTCTATTTTGTTTCTTAAAGTATTCAGGAATCACTGATCCATAATTAAACTACCATACCAAGCTCAAAATCAAAAGCTTGAGATCTTTGTTTGGAGGTTGTATACTTTCTCCAGTCTCTGGTCTGTCAGGCTTAAAAAAAGCTGCATTAGAATTTTGGAGATTAAAACTCTTTGCTGGGAGCATTTTCTAAGCAAAAATGGCTACCTAGGCTTTGTTTTCATAATTCCTGTTTTATGACTGAAAAAAGTGAGTCATAATCCTCAGTGATGGTGAATGAAAAGTATTTCTTTCCCATAGTGTCATAGCAATGATTTAGCAAGTAGAAGACATTAGAGAAACAAAAAATTGTAAAAAGAAACCGGAACTGAGTGTTTTGATCAGATTTAGTAATATTCTTTTTTTTTTAATTTATAATGGAGTTTAGTTGATTTACAATGTTGTGTTAGTTTCTTCTGTACACAAATATCCACTCTTTTTTGGATTCTTTTCCCATATAGGGCATTACAGAGTACTGAGGTCCTTGTGCTATACAGTCGGTCCTTATTAGTTACGTATTTTACAGTAATGTTAAATGGAGGTAGTGCAACATCTATTGGACTTCCAGGGTGTCGCAAAATAATACAATTTGATAACACAAAGTCTTTGTTTTGTCTTTCTGCACAGAAACGGACCAATGGACTCCGAAGAACCCCCAGACCGGTGGATCCAGGTGTGTGATTAAACATCTATAATTATTTCTTTAGTTAAGTGATTGTGAAAGTGTATGGGAATTGCAGTAGAAAGTCAGACAGATTGTTGGCCTTTGTTCTTTGGAGTTTGGTATGTAATGTGTGACCAGGAGGTGACCGTCTACTGTGTAAATCATTTACCTAAGACAGTGTCATGTGACAAGTAGCCATCAGTAGCACGGTCTTTCCACAGTCAGCAGTTGAGATGGTTGTTTGCTTACTGAACAGCCTCAGGGTACTTGGTTAATGCTCACAGTTCCAACACCCTTTCCCTGTTTCCTCTCAAACCTGGAAAAAAAATCAACCAGCAAACTGGCACTTAAAAAAACAACTTGCTCGGAGCGGGTGAAGGAGGTCATAAACTAGACAACTTTGTACTCTCCCCACTTGGGAAAATGCTTTTCTTTATTCTGTATCTATACTATTTTATCACAGAAGAATGAGTTTAAGGACTTTGTGAACAAGTGCCTTCTCCGGAGACCAATTTTTTGTCTGCAGAGAGTGTTCGGTTGTTTCTCGTTTAGTATCATGAGGTTGACCCTGTCATTATTTTCATATAATTATTTTTCATCCATTAAGCAGTGCCTTCCACAATTAAGTTATCAAAGATTTGTTATATATGGTCATATTATTATGGGTAAAGGTGCTCATGGCTGAAGGATTTCCAATATATGAACTTGATAATAAATCAAATGGAACGTGAAATATAGAGTAATCTTGCTGGAAAATAATCTAGAGTATGTGTTTTGTTTTCCCATTGTAAACAGTGTTCACCTAGTTATAAAGTTTAGCTTTCAAAGCATTATAGCTTTTAACTGAAACCACACCCCTGGTAGCCACGCCAGTTTATGAGCTGTTTGAAAAGGTTTATAGGAGCTTTGTTGCCTCTGGCTAGAAATTGCCTCACTTGTGTCCTGAGATCAGTTTAAATCTTTTAAGTACAGAACAAAATTAAAGCCATTTAAAAAAAAATAGGGGATCTGGCTTACTTTTTTATTGGTTCTGACTTTCCCAAGACAATACTCTTTGTAGAGAAGACTCAGCAATAATATTTTAAAGTGACTTCTGCTCAATTTAGTAGGAGTATATGACTGTGAACATAATATTTTTCTTTATGTTATACAAGTTATAGTATTTCTGTTTCTGTAAGTTGTCTAAACTTTATAAATATTATTTTAAAATATTTCCTTTTCTTCTATGGTATCTTTATCTAATCTGTTTTCCCCCAATGAAATGCACTTCTACATTTATAGTGTGTCAGTAGGAACACATTTTTGACTATTAACAACGTACTTTATAGCTAAAGTTTTTAGGAGCCCTTAAATTATTCAAAGGTAGGTGTAATGAATTTACTGATGATAAATATGGCAAAGTGGATCAATAGTAAAGTATCTTATTTAATCCTAAAGGTGATGGCTTTCTGGAGGTATAACTCTTCTGGTATTTCTATTTGTCCAAAGTTTTCAGAATGCCATGAAGAATAAACTTACAAACACAAAAGAAGTGGTGCCATATGCTATGTTTTTTTGGAAAAAAAAATAAATAAATACAGCTTTCCATTAGGTATATTTGAGTACTTTCTCATTTTTTCTCACTTTTGAAAAGAAAGCAAATAGTTGATGATCTTCCCTGTTCTAGATACTGATGTAATAATAATTTTTCCCTGTAAGATATCTTTTGATGTTGGGCTTGAATTATGTGTTTATAGAGTTGGTTGTCTTTTGTATCCTTACTCTTTTTGTTTCTTTCTATTACTTGCTGTTGGCAAGTTGGAAAGCTTTTTTGCTCAAAATAAACCCTAGTTTGACAGTTATCAAACTGTCTTACTCTGAGTTGATCCTCATGTAACTATTGTTAAGAAGATTTTCACAGTTGTGTGGAAGATATTCCACTATGGGATATTTAAACAAGGGATCAATAAGATTGAGATTTCCTAAGCATGCACCAACTGCTTCCCAAGAGCATTATTTGCTATCAGTGTTTCTACTGATAGGTAAAAGGACTGAAAGGTCCTTTTATCTTTTGGCTTTTAGCTATTGTATTTTCCAAAGTGTTAGCACATAGACCGCTTTCCAGGGACTCACTTAGGGTGACTTGTAGGGAAAAAATGGTTAAGAAATTTTTGGAGGACAGATGTAACTACTTCACCAGATCCAAATTTCAGAGCTATATGCAAAGATATATTAGACTGTTTGTTTTGGAAAGTAACTTAATGCATAGTTCTTCGGATAGTAGTCTTATGGAACCAACTTTAGTCCACTCACCCTAGAGTGTTAGCACCAATCTGCTGACACCAGACTCTGTTGAAGTGAAATACAGTGTTTATGGCAGACACCAAGCAACGATAACAGGCAGCTCGTGCGCAAAAGACCCGAACTCCCAAGTGGCTTTCAGGAAAGGGATATTCAAAGCAGTTGTGAGGGAGGAGGCTGCAGAGTGTGTGATCAGCTTGCGCATAATTCTCAGATAGGCTGGCATCAAGTTGAAGTTTCAAATATCATCAGCTTTCTGATTTAACCAGTGTAGGATCTGTGTTCTTGTGGTCAGTGTTTTCATCTGGAGGGTATCTGCTTCCTGTAAAAAAAAAACTTAGGAATGTGTGTCAGCACTTTTTCTATATCTTTCAGAGAACTTTGAGTTCAGTGATTCTGTCACATGGCAGATTTATAGACCAGATTGTTAGCAGTTCCCCAACCCAACAGTTATTCTTTGTTTCTGCGCCTTCACATTTCCTAATTATTAACTCTTGAGCCAGCCTTTGAGATTCAGAGGAGGCCTGGGAAACTAAAGCAAAAGCCTTTTATGTCAAAGGAAAAGGACACAGGGGCTTGCTTGTAGTTTTCAGTTCAGTTGCTCAGTCGTGTCCGACTCTGCGACCCCGTGAATCGCAGCACGCCAGGCCTGCCTGTCCATCACCAACTCCCAGAGTTCACTCAGACTCACGCCCATNGAATGTTGAGCTTTAAGCCAACTTTTTCACTCTCCACTTTCACTTTCATCAAGAGGCTTTTTAGTTCCTCTTCACTTTCTGCCATAAGGGTGGTGTCATCTGCATATCTGAGGTTATTGATATTTCTCCCAGCAATCTTGATTCCAGCTTGTGCTTCTTTCAGTCCAGCTTATAGTTTTAGGAGATGCTTAATAGGTATTTGTTAAATGAATTAGTGAATGACTATATACTTCTTCTGCGTGCACCAGCTCCTTTGTTTTTTAAACCCCTCCTGCCCACCCAAATTTCCTGACACCTCTTTACTCTTTCTTTATTCCTATGGTTCTTGTTCTGCTCTATACCATGACAGTAAGAATCTGTTTGCTTTCTTATTGACTTGTTCACATTAAAAATGTTTTGTATGAATGGAATTACATAATATGTACTCTGTTTTGCCTTGTTTCTGTTACTTAGACTGATTAATTTGGAGCTCATCTGTATTTTAATCAAAAGTTTATTCCTTTGTGCTCCATGTGTATTGATAAACACAACGTGTTTCTTGTGTTTATCCATTCTCCTATTGATGATGTCTGGGTTGCTCTCAGTTTTTCATTCTTATGAATAAAATTGCTATAAACAGGTTAAAAAAAATCCTCCTGCTGATAAATTGGACCCATATCTCAAAGAATATGGAATAGTCCAGTAAGAGGCAGCATGGTCCTGAGCCACCTTGCCTAGGGTGGGGACCAAGCTTAGCTGTTTACTTGCTGTTGATGTTTGGCAATTTGGTTCTTCTCTGTGCTGTAGTTTAATGATCTGTAAAAGGAGATTAATAATAGTTCCTACTTACAAAGTTGTTGTGAGCTTTACATTGTAATAAAATGTTGCATACATTTTACTATGTACCTGAAAAGTATTGTTAAAAGATGACTTTGTGTTACAGTGTATTACTTAACATTGAACATTTTGTCATGTGTAGGAGAATTGAAAGTATTTGCCAGTTATTTCTTTATAAAGAAATCCAGAATTTTGTGTTGAATCCTCAGTGAAGCTAAAAGTTACTTTATCACAGTCATTTTCAGATTTGGTATCATTGCCTACTTATCTGATGGCTTCCATGATATTTTGCTTATCTTTAATAAGAGACACAATCAACAGTGGTAGTTGAGAGATTGATGGTGAAGTTAGTAATGTTTGTGATTATAATAAACAAAGAAAAACTCACTAGGTTAAAGGTGTATATTGTGGTGCTGTGCTCAGTCATGTGCAACTCTTTGTGACTCTTTGGACTGTAACCCAACCGGCTCCTCTGTCCATAGCATTTTTCAGCAGGAATACTGGAATGAGCTGCCGTTTCCTCCTCCAGGGGATCTTCCCAACTCATGTCTCCTGCATCAGCAGGCAGGTCTTTTTGCCTGCTGAGGTGGAGTTCTGTTCACATGATGAAAGATGTGAGATACAGATTTGCACTGTGTCTTTTTTGCACATTTAAAATATTCACTTTTTATTATTATAGTTAATTTTACAGGTAGTATTTATAGATATGGCTTTGCAGTTTAGTTTACTTCTTATCTTCTATTATGTACTAAGAAATTTTATCAACTTATGATCTTGACTGCATTTATTATTAGTAATGCAATAGATGCGGATTCTAGTAGTTCTTTGGTTTTTTAAATATAGCAGAGTATTTTCATCAGATTGTACTTTTCTTCCTGAGACAGATGTTGGTTTCAGGAAAATAGCACTTGTAAGAGACAGATCAATTATTTCAGGAACACGGAGGTGCTAGGCTTTTTCAAGTACATGAGATCATAAATCTCAAGAAAATCTGAGCACTGGTGTAATATTTTTCACCTAATGTGGCACCCAAGGTCATAGTTACCAATTAAATTTTAATACTGAGCCTTAAAATTTCCTTTTGAGTATAGAAGATAAAAATTTATTTTAGTTCGCATGTGGTGACTTTGTATACCAGGACATGTGTTCCTTTAATCAACTCCACGGTTTTAGACTATTGAAAAATTATCTCGTATTTGTGGAACTCATAGCATCTTATATTTAAGTGCACAGTCACTAGGTTTTTAAAAAGTCAGTCCTTTGTTCTTTGTCACACTGCCTAAAGATTAGAGGGAGATGGGAAATGTTTCATTTCAGTCGCTCTATTGTGTCCGACTCTTTGCGACCCCATGAACTGCAGCATGCCAGGCTTCCTTGTCCATCACCAACTCCAGAAGCCTACTCAAACTCATGTCCANTGCTAGGCTTTTTCAAGTACATGAGATCATAAATCTCAAGAAAATCTGAGCACTGGTGTAATATTTTTCACCTAATGTGGCACCCAAGGTCATAGTTACCAATTAAATTTTAATACTGAGCCTTAAAATTTCCTTTTGAGTATAGAAGATAAAAATTTATTTTAGTTCGCATGTGGTGACTTTGTATACCAGGACATGTGTTCCTTTAATCAACTCCACGGTTTTAGACTATTGAAAAATTATCTCGTATTTGTGGAACTCATAGCATCTTATATTTAAGTGCACAGTCACTAGGTTTTTAAAAAGTCAGTCCTTTGTTCTTTGTCACACTGCCTAAAGATTAGAGGGAGATGGGAAATGTTTCATTTCAGTCGCTCTATTGTGTCCGACTCTTTGCGACCCCATGAACTGCAGCATGCCAGGCTTCCTTGTCCATCACCAACTCCAGAAGCCTACTCAAACTCATGTCCATTGCGTCGGTGATGCCATCCAACCATCTCATCTTCTGTCATCCCTTTCTTCTCCTTCCTTCAATCTTTCCCAGCATCAGGGTCTTTTCCATTGAGTCAGTTCTTCACATCAGCTGGCCACAGTATTGGAGTTTGAGCTTTAGCATCAGTCCTTCCAATGAATATTCAGGACTGAGTTCCTTTAGGATTGATTGGTTAGATCTCCTTGCCGTCCAAGGGACTCTCAAGAGTCTTCTCCAACACAACAGTTCAAAAGCACCAGTTCTTTGGCACTCAGCTTTCTTTACAGTCCAACTCTCACATCCATACATGACTACTGGAATAACCATAGCTTTGTTTAGGGATAGCATTTTCCTTCTGATCTTAAGTAACTTATATGATTTGTGATAGCTTTGAATAGTAAATGGATAGAGTTCTTTCTGAGAACTCTTGCATCTCATGCACTCATTGTTAACCTCTTAATTACAAAGAGGAGAAAATGGCTCAGAAACATTGTCTTTTTTCATTCACTGAAGAGATGTTTTACTGCTTCTGAGCAGACATCTTCAAAGATGGTCATTTTCTCTTACAGGTGGATAAGATTGATAAATAATGCCATTCCAGTTTGTTCCTGTATGAAGAAAGGATTCAAGAAATCTTTTCTATATTACCAACTTTGTATATAACAATAAACACCAGCCATAGCATTGATTATAAAACATGGCCCCTCCCACAATTTATATTCTGCCTAAGGAAGGAATAGATACAGGCACAAAGTCTTGATTGCATAAATGCATGCAGATGAGAGTATATATATATATATAAATATATATATAATTTTAATATCTTTTTTATACTCTGATTCATCTTGGTATGGCATAGTGTCATAAAAACAATTAGGAAATAGTCTGGTAAACATATAAAAAGATCTAATTATATCATCAGTGCCAGAAAGCAAAAAGAACTGGAGAAGAAAGGAGAAAATATAGGCTAAGATTGCTTTTGAGCTGAGTTGTCTATATATGTTTTCATTTATATAAAATATTTTTCATGCTGTTTTTTTACATTGAATTACAATTTAATACATTTTCTGTTAATGTTTTAATTTCAAAGTATTGGTAAACTAATTTCAAATCTAAACATAATTGTTGATTCTCTTTAGGTTTGCTTTTAAACATGATGCCAGTTTCTCAGCAGAGAAATTTTATCTTCTTAATTACCAAATAGAAAACACTGATGAGAAAAATAGCAGCCCAGGTTTTTTTTGAAGTACTGATCTAAAAATGCATTTTTCTTTTTTTTTGAAAGGAGACAAATGCATACTGTTAAAGGTTTTAAGTGAAATTTTGTGTATGTGTGCCTAGTCGCTCAGTCATGTCCTACTCTCCAATCCCATGGACTGCAGCCTGCCAGGCTCTTCTGTCCATGGGAATTCTCTAGGCAAGAATACTAGAGTGCATTGCCATGCCCTCCTCCAGGGGATCTTCCCAACTCAGGGATCAAACCCAGGTCTCCTGCTTTGCAGGCAACTTTACCAACTGAGCCACCAGGAAAGTGTTTGTCTATAGTAAATAAGTAATAAAATGTCTGTAGATTACATTATTTCCATAATAATCAGTCATACCCACTTCTGTCTTTTCTGTCACCTCCAAAAAGAATTTCTCATCAAACATAAATCCTCATCTAAATATTGGGATCATAATTGTAAATGTGTAAAAATATATTTCAGATTGAAAGAATGAACTTGGGAAAAAACTGGGACGATAGAACCCAGTGATTAAGATTCACTGCAGAGAAATGAGAAATCCAAATTGTGCATGAGTGCTGGGGAGCCTGCTCTGGTTTTTTAAATAGCTGATTTTCTCATGCTTCTGTTAAACCACAGACAGTAAGACTAGTTTTGCACAAGGCATTTGATCCCCTTGTAGTTATTTTCGGGACTGCCTTTCTAATTCCCTTTACCATGATGATATTTTTCTAAACCGTGTATTACAGTTCCTTCTTCACATCATTTTTTGGTTTGAGGAGGACTTATTTTTCCCTTTGAAAGCTCATTCCAAACTCACAAAGGGTCATGATTGCTGTTATCTGGCAGGTTTGCCCACACCTTTGGGCAAAGCAAAACCCAGTCATTTCTATGGCTCAGGTACCTCCAATGAAGGAAAAAAAGGGCAAAGTGAATGTTTGAATATTTTTTACAGGGCGCTTTAGGTGGGTAATACAGCATTAGTTATGTGATTATTGAAATTACAAAACATTTGAAGTGTTATATATAGAACCTACTTCTGGATCATTTATGCACTTCTAACTCATAATTTCTATCATGACAGTAGTTGAAGTGAAGTTGCTCAGTCATGTGTGACTCCTTGCAATCCCATGGACTGTAGCCTACCAGGTTCTTCCATCCGTGGAATTTTCCAGGCAAGAGTACTGGAGTACTTCTACAATCCTCCTTCTCCAGAGAATCGTCCCAACCCAGGGAATGAACCAGGTCTCCTGCATTGCAGGCAAACGCTTCACTGTCTGAACCACCAGGGAAGCCCTGTGATAGTAGTTATGTCCTAGAAAATAAAGTATGTATCTATTACATATTTAGAAAAATATTCTGAAAAGGAAGTGTTGAACCTGATGATCTGCTTTTTAACATTTATCATTGAGAAATCATTCTTTACTTAGAAGATCAGATATGGCCTGAACTTTTTTAGTGAACCTGTGGCCTTCATAGTCAAATACTATCCCATTTCAGAAGCAAAAGAACATGCCATGTAATGCTAAGGAGGCAAAGAAATGCCACAAATTTCCTATGAACCAACAACTTCTGAGAACCAGGTAATCTTGTTACAGAACTGTAGTCTGAAGTAAGGTAAATGAAAGGAAGCAGTTGAGTCAGAAGTACTGGCTTCAAACAGTAATACTTGATACAAGTAATATCTGCCTGATACAAGGAAAGAGGATATTGATAAAGGAATCCTTAGTATCATAATCGTTTATAATCTTATGGTCCTTCTAAACACAAATAGTGAGAAAGGTTATCACATTAATTAGAACACTGGAATGCAATTTGTGGAATTTCTGTCAAAATGACTCATATTGGCAGTTATTGACCTTTTTGTGTATTGCAATCAAGTCGATTTTTAAATTTTTTAATTTGAATTAAAAGAAAAGCTTATGTTAGGTTCAAAAAATTTTTTTTACAAATACCTTTTCTTTTGAGATTCATTTTTTTTCTGCAGCAATAATAGAAATATATGGAAGTTTTCCTGTCTTTGAGGACCTTGGAATTTTGTTGAAGAGATAGGCCATACAAACGTATACCTGTTGAACAGTAATATTGTGTGGTGTATGAGAACCCACCAAAGTGGATGTAGCTGGTTATGAATGGTTTCATTGACCAGAATGGCAAGATNAGGGGATGACAGAGGATGAGATGGCTGGATGGCATCACGGACTCGATGGATGTGAGTCTGAGTGAACTCCTGGAGATGGTGATGGACAGGGAGGCCTGGTGTGCTGCAATTCATGGGGTCACAAAGAGTCGGACACAACTGAGCGACTGAACTGAGCTGAACTGAACTTATACTTTTTTGACTTCACAACAGTGATGTGAAACTGTCAAGTAGAAACCATACTTCCAATGTTGAATTTTGTTCTTTACCCAGCTAGTGATGTGTGCCATGATACTCTCAGTGATGGTGGGCAGAGGCAGTGAGCTCAACTCCCAGACAGCCATATGATCACAGAGTGAACAACTGAGACACTTACACTATTCTGTTTTACGTTCAGTCTAGTATTCAATGAATTACATGAGAGGTTCAACACATTATTGTGAAATAGGTGTGTTAGATGATTTTGCCAAACTATAGGCTAATGTAAATATTCTGAGCGTTAGGCTAGACTAACCTATGATGTTCAGTAGCTTTGGTGTATTAAATTCAGTTTCACCTTATGATGTTTTCAGCTTACAATGGGTTTATCAGGATGTGAGCCCTTCATAAGAGAAAGGGCTATAGTTTAAGGAACAAAAGAGAGTAGAGGATTTACTGACTTCAGTAACTAAAGTTGAGTGTGTTTGGCTTCAGGTAGAGTTAGATCCAGGAGCTCAAATGATATCATCAAGTTTCATTTCTCCTTGTGTCTGTTTTCCTTTTTTCTATTGATTTTCTGTTGTCAGGCACCTCAGGCAGGTTTGTCTCATTTGGAAGCAAAGTTGGCCACTCTTCGTTCTCCACAGCTAGTAATCCCATAAAAAATGGAATACCTTTACCCCAATAAATCTAACAAAATTCCCAAGGTGTCTCTAACTGGCTTGGCACAGATCTGTGCTCATCTCTGAGGCCATGACAGCAGCCACGATACCAGTGATGAGCCGCCAGACGTCTGTGTGCACCTCCAGCCTGGGGAGAGAGGCTGACTCAGTCTGTTCACATGAATTCGTTTTCAGTAAGAAAGAACAGCTATGCTTACAAAAGAATAGATAAAGGAAAGGAGAGAAGCTTTGTTTGAGCTGATTATATTGTAGGTCTGTTATTGTGAATTTCAGACATTTTCCTCATTGGGCATATTGTGGCTGGGTTTTCCACTGATCCTGCCATGACCTTCTTCCTTTTGTAGCCTCTTCTATTTGACTGATTTTTATCAATAAAATTGGACAAAATAAACCCTGAGGAATGTGCCTAAAATGCAAACTGGAGATTCTTGGAAAAGCCTCATTCCTAGGGGAACAGCTCAGTGGTGGAGCTCATTCTTATCATGCGTGAGGCCCGGGGTTCAATCCCCAGTACCCCCATCTTCATATTGGGCTTCCCTGTAGCTCAGACAGTAAAGAATCTGCCTGCAGTGGAGGAGACCTGGGTTCGATTCCTGGGTCAGGAAGATCCCCTGGAGAAGGGAATGACAACCTGCTCTAGTATTGTTGCCTGGAGAATCCCATGGACAGAGGAGCCTGGTGGGTCACAGTCCATGGGGGTCGCACAGAGTCAGACACGACTGAGTGACTTAACTACTACTACTCATAGCTTTAGTCTCCAAGGATAACAAAAGTGTTCTTGCATCACAGTATCTTCTTATAACCTTGACTTTACATCTAAAATATCGAGGTGATATTCTCCTTTAGATAGAGATACTCTATTTCCATAAGGAGATGATCCTTTGTTCCACTATTACCTATGCACATGTTAATGTAGATTGGCCCATCAGATTATAGAGAACTAAGGAAACAAGATCTTACACAGCATGTTTTGTGGAGGCAGGTGAGATGAAAGGTCCTCTTCACCCTGGAGGCTCAGGATGAGAGTGCTAGAGAGCCAGACAATGCAGTCCTTGAGTCATTAAGTTTAGGCCATAACCTGGCTCCTGGGAATAAAGGGTCATGGGGAAGGAAGGAGAAGGAAGACTCTTTTCTAGTTTTGTCTGTACAGTCATGTCCCTTGGTATCCACAAGGGAGTGGTTCTGGGATCCTCCACAGATAACTAAAATCTGTGCAAGCTCAAATCCCTTATAGCAAATGGCGTAGCACAGTCAGCCCTCCCTATCTGTGGGTTCCGCATCCACAGATGGGGAAGCTGACTGTATTGGGTACTTTCACTCATGTGAGCATTTCTCATCTTCAGAGGTAGCCCTGTGCCACCGTTTAGTCTGAGCACTCTACAGAGGCATAGATGTGGGTTTGTGTCCTGCCCCTCCACTTACTAGTTGTGTAACCTTGGATCCATAAACCTGTTTTATCATCTCTAAAATGTGGGGTAATACTAACAACTCCTTCTACTGTCACTGTAAAGACTAAATGAGATAATAGGTAAGGCATTTATCAGTAAGAGTTAGCACATAGTAAGTGCTCTGTAAGTGATAGTGCTGGTGGTAGTTGCTGCTGCTGCTGCTGCTGCTAAGTTGCTTCAGTCTTGTCCGACTCTGTGCGACCTCATAGACGGCAGCCCACCAGGCTCCCCTGTCCCTGGGATTCTCCTGGCAAGAACACTGGAGTGGGTTGCCATTTCCTACTTAAACACTCCATCTTTATATTGGGCTTCCATAATCAATAGTATTGATTTTCTATTGCTGTGTAGCAAATTATCATACAAATAGCACATGTTTTATTTAACTCCACACTTTCTGTGGGTCAGAAGTCTGGGCATGGTTTTACTGGGTCCTCTGCTTCAGAGTTTCNTACTTAAACACTCCATCTTTATATTGGGCTTCCATAATCAATAGTATTGATTTTCTATTGCTGTGTAGCAAATTATCATACAAATAGCACATGTTTTATTTAACTCCACACTTTCTGTGGGTCAGAAGTCTGGGCATGGTTTTACTGGGTCCTCTGCTTCAGAGTTTCTCATAAGACCTCACTCGGGATTTTAGTTAGGGCAATATCTCATCTGAAGGCTCAAGTCAGTCCCAGCTTCCTGTACTTGTTGGCAGGATTCAGGTCCTTATGGGCTCTGGAACTGACATCTTCAGCCCCCAGCTTGCTGTTGGCCAGAGAGTGTCCTCAATTCTTAGCCCACAGGCCTCCCCAGGATGGTTGCTTGTTTCCTCAGAGTGTGTAAGCCAGTAAGGTGATGGAATCTTCAAGAAGGATGGAAAATTAAGTCTTGATCATGGAAATAACATCCCATTACCTTTCACTTCTGTCAGCCAGAGGCAAGTCTCAGGTCTTGTCTACTTTCAAGGGAGGGTATTAAACAAGCATGTGAGTACAAAGAGGCAAGAATTGTGGGGATTCATCTTAGAGTCTGTTTGTTATGAATTCTAGGAAGGAGAGACTGTTAAAGGTGGAGGGAACCAAAGCTGTGAGGGGTTAAGTAATTTACCCAAGGTCACACAGCACCTGGCTGGTACCAGGACATAATTGCAGTTTGGATCCAGATACCTCATTCTTCTAGAGATCTTCTGGGTACCCTGTTTATGCCAACCTTTGGACAGAGAAAAGCTTATTTCCTGAAGTTTAGCCATGTAGTTCAGTGCAAATTAGCAATGTGATCTGGTCTGTTTTGCAGAGTTCATTAGTGGCTGCTGTTACAAAGCAGATTTATGGGTGATTTTATTTTCTGCATTGTTAATTTTGAAAATGTTAAGCTGAAATTGCTACAGTATTTCAATTAATTTGGACGATTAAAACTTAGCACCAGAAGAATCCTTAGCAGAAGATAAGGCAGATAATTAGAGATTCTGAAACAAACAACTGCAGACACTGGCACCGAGACATGCTGGGTGGGTGACACCCAGCAGAAGTCACTCTGCTTAACAGTTTTGAAATGGAAAGAATGATTTCTGGCAGTCTAAATATTAAACTTGAAAGCAATTGATTTTTTTTTAAGACAGCCATTTTAAGGAGTTAACTGTTTAACTTGATGTGTGATTTTTTTTAATAGTATGCAATTCTGAAAAACTGCAATTCACCCAGGAAAGTTGTCTTTTGTATAATTGTAGTAGTGACTAATGATATTTTTCATGTCATGATATTTCATACTTTTTATATTGATTTGATGATTTTTAAATTTAAAGGTGAGGTAGCACATGCTTTTTTTGTTTGTTTGATGACACTCAAACTTAGGTGAATCAGAGTTCTAACCCTGATACACTGTTTGGAATGTAAGTTGCTGCAACCACTATTGCAAACAGTATGGAGGTACCTTAAAAACTAAAATTAGAACTACCATATGATCCAGCAGTCCCAGTCCTTGGCATATATCTGGAAAACAGAAGCACTAATTTGAAAAGGTACATGCACCCCAATGTTCACAGAAGAACTATTTACAATAGCCAGACTATCGAATCAACTCAAGTGCTTATCAATTGATAAATGGAAAAGGAAGCAGTGATATTAATATGGGCTTCCCTGGTGGCTCAGATGGTAAAGAATCAGCCTGCAGCATAGAAATGAATATTATTTGACCATAAAAAAGAATGAAATTCTGCCACTTGCAGCAATGTGGATGGACCTAGAGAATATTATGCTTAGTGAAATAAATCAGGCAAGGGCAAATACTGTATAATATCACTGATACGTAGAAACTAAAATATAAATGGATGTATACAAAAACCAGAGTAGACTCACAGATATAGTGGTTACCAAAGGTGATAAGGAAGGGGAGATGGACAAATTAGGGGTATGGGATTTAGAAATACAAACTACTATATATAAAATAGGTAAGCAACAAGGACATACTATGTGGCATAGGGAGTTATAGCCATTATTTTATAGCAATCTTAATGAAGGGTAACCTGTAAAAATACTCAAATCACAGTGAT
The DNA here is from genome assembly GCA_006410615.1 of Neotragus moschatus. NCBI lineage: Eukaryota > Metazoa > Chordata > Mammalia > Artiodactyla > Bovidae > Neotragus > Neotragus moschatus. Next base: position 660,418 of record SJYA01000617.1, on the reverse strand, counting down.
ATACAACTGAAATGAATGTTCATGTAAAGGAACTATTCTTCAGTTGAAAGAGTTTTACACTTTGAAAACTTTGTTTTTAAAAAATTCAGAAAATATAAGGAGGCATAGAAGAGTTTCCTGGACAAATTGCCTGTAATCCGCTCACTTTGGTAATGACCCTTCACACTTTTGTTTCATTATATACTTTTTATAATACTGATTTTCTTTGTGTGTAGCCATATGTTTATAAAATGTATTTTCAACTTAGTGTCCTGCTTTTATCACTTATTTCATGAGCATATTTGTTTATTCATTTGTTTGTTCAACCATTTGACAAGCATACAGGCTTTGTGTGAAGTTTATAAGGATGAACAGGATGTATTTTCCCACACACAAAACACCGTGTCATGGAGCAAAGATAATAGGGTGTGATTTGAGATCAGGGCCTATGCTTAAAGGGACACATACCTTAGATACTTGAACACCAGGAAGTGGTGTCTTAACTGAAACCCAGGACATGAGTAGCAAAGGTCATATTTATCCCATCTTTTCTGACTTATTATTTCTTTCTGTATAAAGTTTTAAATTTTCATGTGGTCATAGTTATTGATATTTTATTTATGGGTTTTTCTGTTGCTTTTATACTTGGAAAATTCTCCCATTCTGAATTTTGTTCAATATTTAAGTTCAGTTCAGTCCAGTCGCTCAGTCATGTCCGACTCTTTGCTACCCCATGAATTGCAGCACGCCAGGCCTCCCTGTCCATCNTGCCTTGGAAACGAACAGAGATCATTCTGTTGTTTTTGAGACTGTATCCAAGTACTGCATTTCAGACTCTTTTGTTGACTGTGATGGCTACTCCATTTCTTCTAAGGGATTCCTGCCTGCAGTAGTAGATATAATGGTTATCTGAGTTAAATTCACCCATTCCAGTCCAGATGAAGTTAAATATTTACTTCATCTTATTGTTTAATTTATGTAACATTATTAACTTATATTTATTTAAGTAATAAATGAAAATCTGTATGGAGTTTCAAGACATATCAAAATATTTTTAAGGATTTATACTACAATATTTTACAAAATTTAAATTTACCTTTTTTATATGTTGTCAAATAACCATATTGCATTGTTTACTTTTTATGCTTATATTTTGCTCAGATCCTGTTATATTGTACAAAGTTTGTCACAGTATATACTCTGTATATGTAATAAGGAAATAATATTTTCAAGAAAGACAGATATTTAATATATAGATAATTTAGGCTTTTTTGTTGAATTACAGACTAGGATTGCCTCTCCTAAACTTTCTTTAGAGGTAGAAGGAAAAAATATTTCATGGCTATTGAGTTCAGATTTTCTCCCACCTTCCATTGATCTCTTTTCTCCTTGTAAATATATCCTCCTTAATTTTGCAGTTTTTCTCATTATAATTTACACAGTGGCTTCTGGGGCTAAGCCTAATAAACCTATTATTTTAAAATATCTTTAGTTTTAGTAATTTATCATCAAAGCAAGAAAAATCCACTTCTGCTTAATTTGAAAAATGTCATAGATATATCCTCATTTCCAAAACAATGTAGAAATTCTTTGTGTTAGAGAATTTAGGAAGTTTTATATGTTGCCATGAAAAATTAGGTGTTTAATAGATAGTCTGTTTTGGGGGGCCCAACTGTAAGCAAGTAGAATAATGACTTCAATTTCCTACCTGGCATGTTGCTTCTAATGATCTGTTCAGGAAACTTGCCTGTGGATGTCCAGATACCAGAAGGTTTGCTCGTAACTTCTTACTAGTTCAAATGGCCCATAGAAATCATGTGATGCCTTTATTCAGGCAGAACTTTACTTCTTGGGACTAAGAATTCTTCCTTCACTTGATTTAGAGCACATAGTAAGGATTAAATAGATGAATAATGAAAGTATTCATGTGTTTCCCCAATTCATCTACTATCATATTGCTAATATTATAACTGTTAATTCCCAGAAGAAGAAACTCACCGTTTAAAAACTATATTGCCATGCTTTAGGGATCTCATATTTTGAAGTTATGAATCTCCCATTTAAATTCAAACAGTATTCAAGAACAGAATCTGGCCAATGGTTTTGAAAAAAACAAAATGGCAATACCTTCTTGGAATCTCAGACTGTTCAAAGATTTTTTTTTCTTCCTAGCAAAACAGGAAGAAATTGGAAAAAAGCATATGGACTCAGGTTGAGCATATGATGTATTTTCAAGTTGAATCCACACTTTACTCATATTTGTAGTGTGGCTTAAAATTAATTTTGGTAAAGCGTTTAGATTTGAGAGAGAAAAAAATCCCTATCTGGGACTAAGTCAACATTTGTGGCATCTCATTAATCACTGCCTTATGTAACCAGTTTTCCCACCTAAAGAGAAACTACTGGGATGAAAAAAGTTTATAATATTAATGCCAAGTACAAATCTTGCCTCTCCAAAACGGAGTTCATTAATCATCATTGAAGCACAAGAACAAACATACTTCATGTCTCTTGCCACTTTTTTCAATAACATTTCTGAAAGGCAAAAAAATTCCTCTATTTTTCTATTTTTTAATCTTCATTTTTAAAAGGTTTTAATTTGGCTGTTATTTAATTTGTGATAATGTTATGTAAATTTAATGTGCTTTGAGAATGCCCATGCATAGTATGTAGCAGTGAAGTATATTGATTGAGTCTAGGGTTCTGAATCAGAGACATCTGCATACAGATTCCTGGCTCTCTTACTTCCTGCCTATGTGGTCATAACATGCAAAGCACTTCAGTCACAGTGCTTGGGACAGGGTAACTGGCCAGTAACCACAGTGTCAGAAATTCTTACACTCCCTGGTAGGAAGCAGTATGGCCTTGAAGTCTGAGAAGATTTCAATCCAGGCTTTGGTGGAACTCTTTGGTGGGCAAGAGAATAACCTCAATTTTTTCCTCTGTAAAATGGGGGTAGAAATAGTTGCCTTATATATATCACAGGATTATCAATTGCCACAAATGAGATAACGCCTTAATCAAGACAGAAAATTAAACCTAATCATAGTATGCAAACTTGTTTAAAAAAAATTGCCAGCTAATGAAATCTTCATTATCTGGCCATATATTTCAATCTATCAGTATTAGGATCGTATAGCTGATTAGTTGTTTTGATGGAATTTTTGGGTCAACCATGTAGTTATTTCGGGCTTCCCTGGTAACTCAGACGGTAAAGCTGACGCTTTACCTGCCTTCAATGCAGGAAATCTGGGTTTGATCCCTGGGTTGGGAAGATACCCTGGAGAAAGAAATGGCAACCCACTCCAGTACTCTTGCCTGGAAAATCCCATGGACCAAGGAGCCTACCAGGCTCGCAAAGAGTCGGAAATGATTGAGCGACTTCACTTCACTTTTTCACGTAGCTATTTCATCCTCTATGCAATTTTAAAATCACCATTTACTGGAAATTTTACTGTTCTTTCTTTGTTAGTATGTCTTTACATCTTTATTTTTTCCAGTCTCTTAATTTTAAAAATTATTTATAATTAAGAAAAATTGAGTACAGTATACTTAGCTAGTACATCAAATGATGAAAATCATTTTTTAAAAAATAAAGGAATAATACAAACCACATGTGAGAAGAGAAACACTAATTCAAACAGTCATAAATAGGAAAAAAAATAAAAAGCTTACATGGAAGAAAAAGTGGCTCCTGCCTACTTTCATTTACAGCCCCTTGGCTACCAGTGTCAGGGAAAGAAGTGGATGGATGGTGAAGTTTTCAGATACTTCAGAAAACAAGATGTTTCCTTACTTGTCCCTGTCAGAAGACTTGCCCTTTCTTGTTCATTTCTATGGCCTCTGCTATTAGAAGCGTTGTTAAAAGCTGAAAGACAAAGCATTCTAAAGTTATGGTTGAAGATGCAGCCGTGAGACTTTGGAAAGCCCCAGGAGAGAGACAAGGGTAGTGTCTAGCAGCAATAGCAGAGCTATTTTAATTTGGCTGTTATTTAATTTGTGATAATATTATGTAAATTTAAAAGAGCAAGTAGCTCTTTTTGTCGCCATAAAACAGTCAAGGATCAAGAAGTAATCATATGGATACGTAGCAAGGCTTGGTTCATTTTTGAAATTAAAGTAGTTTGGAAAGAAGGGCTGAACAGAGTAGAATAGCAGGAGGTTTTTGTAAAGTGAAGTAGAATTAAGTTATAGGCAAGGATTTTTCTGTCTTCAGTTTTAAAGAGCACCAGTTTCACTCTTCTCTTTTTCCCTGTGTTCTTCTTGACCTTCTTATCAGCTCTTGACTTTTCTCCCTGGGAGATTTTCTCTGCATAGTCAGCACTGACTCCTGCAGAAATCCTGAGTGCCACACCCTTATTACAAAAGAGTTGAAGAGAATTCAAATAAACATTTTGCAATAAGGAGCTTGGGAACTAACTGTTACAGGATGCTTCCAGAATAAGGCACTGCCAGCTAAAAGCCGAAAATTCCGTTTCCTGTGTAGCATGCCCAATTGTAGGCTTTATTTAAAAATATAAAAGTTAATATTAAACCTTAGAAATTCCTACAGAACCACCTACCTTCCTTTGAGAGTAAATTTTTTCTAGAACAGTTACTTTCCTCTTGTCCAATCTGCACAAATGTAGATTCCAAGACCTTGCTTCCAATTTTTCCTGCTCTTAATACAAAGAGGGAAAATTTGCTAACATGTCATTGTATACCATAACTTTAATTCTTAATATACATGATACATACTTTCACCATGGGGTGAATGTTAGTGATATTTATTCATGTGCTAGAATTTTTACATATTTTATCTTATAACAAAACCTGTGAGGTAGATTTTATACCCATTTTACAGATGAGGAAGCTGCCCTGAGAGTTTAAGGCATGGTTTCAAGTTTATACAAATTAAAAAATAAAGATTAAAGCTGAGCTTTCAGTCACTGTTTGATAAAAATGTTATATATGTATTATAAAAATGTTATATGTGTATGTTACTGGTTTTCATAACCAGTAAAACTATTAAATATTTTTAAATATTAGGATTGTGGTTGTGGAAAGCAGGGGGTGGTGTGGGGTACATTCAATACACTTTTTTTTCAAGGAGACTTATGTTGTAGCCAGGATGGCCTCAGCCATGGATCATACCCAGTTCTCAGGGGAAGGCTGAGAGCAGAATGGTGGTCAGAATGAAGGATATGCATTCTGACTAGCTAATTTCAAGAGGAAATGACCTTGATATGAGGGCTTCTGGGTTAGGGGAGTTTTGCTGTTGCATGGATAAAGTTTGGGTTCTAGATGAAAGAGGCCACCAGCTGGGTGAGGATGAGCAAGGCAGGGAGGCACATGGATGGTCCCTCAGGTCTCTGCCAGCCTAAGGTCACTACCTTTCCAGACAGGGAAGAGCGCTCACTCCCTACAGCATTCTAGAGCTTTCATTAGTATGTCTTTGCTTTGATTTTAATAGGATTAGATAATAAAATCATAGCAAAATGTCAGGAAATGACCCCAAACAAATATAATAAATGCTGCTTCTGTTCATTCTCTATACATACTGCCTTTTCCCTTAATATCTTCATTAGTTTTTGTGTAGAAAATAGGATTTGGGTATTTTAAATAATTTATAGAAACTGACTGTGTTTTTTCCATCTTGTGGTTTATTGTTTGTCATGTCTGCGTGTGTGTTTAATCCTAAACTATCATCAGTCAAGGGTCTCACTCTTCAATCATGGTAATATTACTTATAACAAGTCTGTTTACACTATTTTGTGCAGATATTGCATCTCATTTCCCAGGCAAATACGGAGATCTTGTTGGATGATATTTCCCACACGGTTGCTCCATCACAGACATGCTCTTAAGTGCAGTGTGTGGGAGGCCAGAGAGTATAAGTGGTTAAGAAATTAGGCTTTGTTGTTGGCGCCTCCCTGGGCTCAGGGCTCAGCTCCGCCGCTTAGCGGTGCACCTTTGGGACGCCGCTCAACCTCCTTTGCCTCGTTCCGTCTTCTGTCAAGCAGGGGTAGTCCTGGTATCCCCCTTCCTGAATTACTATTTGTGGATTAACTGTGAGGGGGGACGCGTAGAGCATTAGCCCAGTGTCAGGATCTTTGTGTGCAGTGGATAAATCTTCACCACTGTCTTCAGGATGCGGATCTGGGCAGGTGGGGAAGGCGAGCTGAGACCTGTGGAGGCAGGGCCCAGGCTCCAGGCTCCTGAGGCCGGTGGCGATGCTGTGGTCTTGTTTGTTCCGCTTTTAAGAAGCCAGTCCCATGCGAGCCGAGGCAGCAGTGCATGCTGCCTGCTCCCACGTGTCTGGTTTAGAATGTTTGGGGGGAAATTAATGGTGCACAGATGACAGAGCTAGTCTACGGGGGTTTTGGTGCAGAACCCACTATCAGCTCTGCGACCTTGCCCAAGTCAGTTAACCCCTCTGTGCCTTCCCTTCCTCTTCTTTGCAATGAGAATCATAATAAGACTAACTTCTTTGGATTATCCTGAGACGTAAATGAGTTAATATGTATCAAGCTCTTAGGGCCTAACACATGGTAAGCACTACGTATTATTTTTAAAAGTAAGAGAGTCTTCAGTTACCAGGAGATAATGGTAGAAGTGTATTATATGTAGAATTAATTATAATATTTAAAAGGCTGTAGATTAATATTTAAAGAGAGCTGACAGTACCAGGCGCGTAGGGTAACATTTTCAGGATAAGAAGCTGGGTACAGTCAACTGTCTTAGAGGACGCTGAGTGCTCTTCTATGTCTCTAGAAAGACATTACATGTCAAGGTAGCTGGTGGAAACTCTAGTCCATAAATTTAAAAGTGTAAGAGATGACACCATTAAAAATAAATATATATATATATTTTAAATAGGCTTAATTCCAACCTTAAGCCCTTATTTGTCTTCTTGATGTTTGAAGACTGTCTCTTCCTGATCTAGTGGGTGTCTGAGGCTTAGGGCCAACCTTTGTAGGCGTGCATACAGCTTTCTTTCTCCCTGGAGAAGCCACAGAGCAGTTAGCATTTCCTGGGTGCCCTGGAATCCACACACATGCGTCCCTATTTCCAACTGGGGAACTTCCTCCTTCCTCTGTTGGTGCTCTCAAAAGCTGACCCTTCCTTCTCCTCCCCTCTGGAACACACCTGGCATCACCTCTTCAGCAACTCAGGTTTTACAAAGGGCTGGGAGAATCAGTGATTTCTGAAAGCCTTTGCTCTCTACCCTGCAGTGCTCACTAAGGCAAGAAAACAAGGATCGCACCCTCCCCCTGGATCAGGTCAGGACACCGGGGTCTCAAAGGTGAATTGAAAGACATGGGCCCTGCGCTCAGCGGGATGGCCAGGTGCAGGCAGGGGATAGGAGATGGGCTTGCCTCCCACCATGATCCTGTGGTGTGATTGGGGAAGCACCAATCTGTAGAAAGTCTGTTTTTGGGTTATAGTTCTCAGGGTGTGTGGCTTCTCTCTCCTGCTAGACTGATAGTTCTTTCCCACGAGTACCCGGTCTTTATCTTTCCAGCTCCCAGGGAGTTTTAGCGCAGGACCCCTTGCACAGACGTGTTTAGCTGTGATGCACCAAGGAGGTTGGTGCTGTGGGAATGGCTCCCCAGAGGTGGGTGTGGATATTTTGTCACTGACTTTGCTTAGAATTACTGGCTCATGGTGATAAGAAAAATCAAACAGACTTTTAGACAGTTTTATTACTGTTTTAAAATTCTCCTTAGACAATGCTCCTCCCCACCCTGCCCCTTATTAGGTGACCTGGTGTGAAATATTCTCAACCTCCCAACTTTCCTGCAACCTTCCTCAGACACATTCCCACAGGTATTTTGTAAGTCATTAATCAGTTTATTCGGAGAAGGCAATGGCAACCCACTCCAGTGTTCTTGCCTGGAGAGTCCCAGGGACGGAGGAGCCTGGTGGGCTGCTGTCTATGGGGTTGCAGAGAGTCAGACACAACTGAAGCGACTTAGCAGCAGCAGCAGCAGTCAGTTTATTAACTACTGTAATATTGCTTTTAATGCTAACTTCCTTTATTACCTCCTCCATACTATCAGAAAAATGATTAACCTAGAGGAGGGCATGGCCCTCTGCTTCAGCTGTTCAGAGCATCCCCAGAACCAGCCTACAAGATACGAAGTGTACAAGCCTCCCAAGGCCTGCTTCCTACTGACCTCATTCCTTCTCCTCTTCTTTTTGGCAGTAGCAAGAGATCCATGCGGTCATTTTCTACACGCACAGAATTCTTTCTTGCCTCTGTACCTTGGCTCCTGCTCTTGCTTCTGGCCAAAATAACCTTACCCTTCTTCTCTGTCTGGTTCAGTCTTCTTCATCTTTATTTCAGTTATCTACCTAAACTCAATCTAAGAAACTCCTTTAGCAGTATCTCACAGCTGATGTTTCCTCCCCCATGATGACCCCGACATAGCACTTTTAAAGTTTCTGGAAATTATCTGGGTACTTGTCTACTTTCTAAAATTTTCGTAAGTGCCCTAATTCATAGCTACTACTAGATAACTTCATCTTTTTCATACTTATACCCATAGTATCTGGAACATAGTTGATGTTCAGTAAAACTATGTTGAACTGAATTGTATGCTCAACTTTATGAAAGGGAACACTGATTTTTGGTGTGCAGATTCTCTAACCTCTTTGCAAAGTGGTGTATGTTCTTTCTTTAATATTGATGTACACCTTTGGAAATTAAAAACATGGTTTGTCATTGAGACCAGCAGTCCTATTTTTATTAAAATAAAATAGTTTTAGTCTGCTTAGTATTCAGATTAGTGTGTGTAAGTATTAAAAGTATTATACTGAATATTAGTGAGTCTACACTAGCTGTAATATTTTTTTCAGATCAGAAGAACAGTGAATAAAAGATTCTAAACCCATAGCAATATATTGATGGAACATAGGCTTGTGTATAAAGTGATATTTTGATAAGTTTTACAAGAGTCTTAAAGTGAAATCATTTGTTTCTAATATCAACCACTCAGAGCCAAATTGAAACAATAGGAGTTTCATTTAGGGTCCATAATAGCTATGATAGAATATCACTGTAACATTATTTGCTGGAATTATAGTAAGGAATTTGCTGGTATAGAAAAGCAAGACAATCCAATTTTTCAGCGGAGATAAAATCCTAGTAAACTCTTCATTCTGCAAATTGGCATTTTTTTGAATCTCTGACCACTTTATTGGCAATTATCTTGAATCAAGTTGCATGTAATTTTGCCTCTCACATTCTTCTAAGTTTAATAAGTTTGGTGAAGGAGGAATTTATACAATTGTGTTTTTTCCCCACTATGTTTATATTCATTCCAAATGTACCTAAAGTTCAAAACCTAGAGAAAAGTTTAAGCTTAACCTGTAGAGGTTACAAAAAAAAAAAAAAAATCCAAAGATATTTTCAAAACCTCTCTAATGGAATATTATATATATTTATTTTGTTAGGAATTTTATCTCCCAGAAATACTTGATTTAGGACAATGCATTTCCCAACCTTTCTTTTCATTACAAAAGTTTCTTTGTAACTCCAATTCACACAAGACTAGTCAACAATATAAAAGTTCATATATTAAAATGCTATTTGAATATGCATAAATGGAAAGTATATTTTAAAGTCATTGAGTGAACTTTGCATTAGGTAATTACTGCCTCCCCAGAGGCTTCCCCTGACTCCTAACTGACTGAGCTGCAGTAACACACGTCCTGATTATAAATGCATTCCCTGGTTTATACACCAGTTACCACAGATCTCATTAAAACATGAATTCCTAGGCATATTTAAAATATGATTAAGTTCATAAAGAACAGTGATTGAAAAACCCAGAGAAGCTTTGGGAAGACAAACCACCCTCAGCAGATAGAAGCAGATGTGTAGGACATTGCTGCAAATATTGGGCATCACATTCCATCTTGGGGACTTCATGCTTTGTGACTGATATCCGTCTCATTCTCCAAGTGCTTTTTAACTGCCAGAATTTTAAACAGGGTTGGATAGAGTTAGAAACACCTAGCTTCATGTCCTTGCCCATTAGTTTCATGACTAATATGTCTTTTCTACCCACTGGACTCACAGAGAATATGCTTCTGTTAGCATTTTTCTCTAAAGCACAGTAGATTGTGGAGTTTTCATTTGATTAGTAAATGTTCTTGCTAAAACCTAGTCACATAGCCTGTCAGTCTGGTTGGCTTGGGGATATAAGAAACTTGAGGACCAGTGGCCTTAAATAAAATCCATTCAACTCTCAGTGCTTTGAATGAAATAGGAGACAGAACTAGTGGGTCTCCATTCATAGCATTGATCATTTGAGGAACAGCAACCTCTAGGCTCTGGAGATGCTCTGTGTAGGTCTAAGACAACTTATGCCCCACTGACCTTGTCTTCACTACATGAGGCAGATGCTTTTTTCCCCTACAGAAATTATTTAAGGAAAAATCCAAACCAAGTAGAGTGAAAATTGAGAAGGTATTATCCTGTACCTGATTTCTGAGCTTCTCTAATATTTTGGCCTGAATTGTAACCTTTTTAAAAAAAAAACAAAAAACACTGTGTCATATTTTTTAATATAATTTTAATTGGAGAAAGGGTACAGATGCATTTGTATTGATAATGTTGTGGGCATATAAATTTGTTGACAGTCTCATTTTACAAAGGGGATTCAATTTTGGGGAAAAAAAAGCAGTTTTTTTTTTTTTTTTTTTTAATGGCACAATCACTTTAAACACAGTGCTCTGGTTTTAAAATTTCAGGTCTGTCCCAAGTGGCGCCAGTGGTAAAGAATCTTCCTGCCAGTGCAAGAGACATAAGAGATATGGGTTCAATTCCTGGGTCAGGAAGATTCCCAGGAGAAGGAAATGGCACCCTACTCTAGTACTTTTGCTGGGAGGATCCCATGGACAGAGGAGCCTGGTCGGGGGCTATAGTATATGAGGTCACTAAGAGTTGGACACGACTGAGCGTCTGAGCACACACCATGTAAGCAGTTAGTCACATTGTGAGTTATAATTTCACTTGCTCTCAGAGATATTTAATTTTTTGCTTACAAACACATAATGACTGGAAAATCTAAACAATTATGTGTAATTTAGGAGAAAGAAGTATTTCTCCCAATTAGTCTGGGGTCCAGTTTTATTTTTCTTTGTGGATCTAGTTGGAGAAACGGGGTGTTGCTGAGTCCCAGAGTATATTAAATATAGACTAGAACTCCAGGTTCATGATCTTTGTTCTAAGTTCTCAGAGTCTCAAAGTCGTGACTCAGTTGAAATAGAGAATTTGGCAGCACACATAGTACATACTAAATGGTCCTATGTTGCTGTTTGTACAAGCAGAATTAGTCAAGAAGTACCTTTTGAAACTTTTATTAAAAGTATTCTTAGTTTTTTCTCTAATGTTGACCATTTACACAGCCTTTCATTTATTCAACAGATAGCTGTTGAGAGACTGTTGAGCACCAATCCCCATGCTAAGGACAGACAACTTAATAATTCATGGCCCCAGATCTTGTCAAGTTTATATTCCACTGCATGCTCAGTTGTGTCTGACTCTTGTGACCCCATGGACTGCAGCTCGCCAGTCTCCTCTGTCCACAGGATTCACCAGGCAAGAACACTGGAGTGGGTTGCCATTTCCTTCTCCAGGGGATCTTCCCAACCCAAGACTCAAACCTGTGTCCCCTGCCTCTCCTGCATTGGCAGGTGGACTCTTTACCACTGAGCCACCTGGTTATTACATATATTCCACTGGTGATAAAACAAAATAATAATATGAAGTTTACACTCAATGCAATCATTTCTGTCACAGTAATTTAAAATGTTGTAGAATCACAGTGAAGCAGAGGGGAGCATCTAATTGCCAGTGGTAGGGGTTGGCGGAGGGCTAGGAAGGCATTCTGGAGCTGGCACCCACAGGGATCAGAGTGATCACAGAAGTATTAGCATTGACCTACATTGTGACAGTGCCTGATCCACTTCTCCGAGGAAAGTCGTGTGTATTTTGGATGTGTCAATGGGAACACAAGTGTGGCACGGCCTTGGTACACTTCTTATAAGTGCTTAGTGATGAAGGGAGCTCCAAGCCCCCCGTTCCTCAGGGTCTTGCAGGTCCTGGCATGGGAAAGTGTCTTCCCAGGGCATCTCAGGAGAGCTTTTTCTAAATACAAAGATGCCCTCTGCCTGCCAAACCCGTGCTGAGAGGGTGCTCACCATGAGTCATATTGTGGGTGCGATATTGACTAGCGGTGGTCCTGGAGGCTGGCGATTGGATCAGCGGAGTGGGAGGGAGCTGGGCTGGGCTTGGGTTTGTGGTCACCACAAGGAGTTTGGGTCTTTATTTCTCAGACAACTGGTGTGTCATGGACGGACTTCATTAACAACAAGAAAACTTAAAAAAATTTATACAAGAAACAGATATTAACTATAGAAAATTTAGATAAACAATAAGTTCTCAAATTTGTCTAATCCAGATATGAATATTATTGACATAGTGGTCTGTGTCTTTGTTGACTTTTTTACTGTTCTTCTCTATCCTGTTTTCCTTTTTTTTTTTCTGTCAAAGAAATGAGGTCTACTATGACACTGCTGTTTTGCAACCTGCTGTGTTTTCAACACATATTTGAACATGATTCAATACCATTAGGCAGTCATCTGTAATATTATTTTAAAATTTAAGCTTGCTATTCAATTATATGGATGTACCCTAAATTTAATTTAACCAATTCCCTATTGCTATTCATCTAGATTGTTTCCAGTTTTTTTCGTATCATTAAGTGTACTGGAATAAATGTTTGAAAGATAATGCTAATTATGTTTTAGAAATGAACTTTAAATTGTTATTTAAAATTCTTTAATTTTTTATAATTTTAATAAGAGCACTTTTTAAAGTCCCATTTCTTTTATAAAACATTTCATCTGCATCACATTACATAAACTTCAGTCCTGCTGACAAGCTCTCATAATAACGGGGACTTTTTTCCTATCATAGGTTCATGCTCTGAACCCTGATGAGATGCCTTCTTCTCTTTTCCAACAGCCTTTGCAATTTTTCTAGCATGAACCTCAAAATGTCTTATAACTGTATAATTATCTTTTTCCCTGTTAGATTCCAAGTTTTATAGGGGAAGGACATTCCCCTCTTATTTATTACTCCCATTCTAAACATGAAGTAAGCATTTGGAATTTTTTTTTTAAATTAATAAATACAAGGATAAATGGATACCTTAGGAAAAGATGAACAAACAGACACCGAAAGCTAAAGTACCGACAAATAAATTACCTCCTGAGGTCTCCTTCACTTTACAGTCACAGTGAATGATGTGTTTCATAAAGGGGTAAGTGGATGTAAAGTGAGAGTCACCGTGTGTTAGAGAGGGAAGCTGTAAAGTCAGGTCACTGTGGTGACCTGATGTATATTTCTGTCTTTCTGTGAAGAGAAAGATGGATGTCTACAAAAACTGGCACATGCGTTACTTCCTTTTCTAGTTACCTTGTTTTAAAGCCAAGGGAGATTAACCTCAACATGCCTTTGTATTCACTGGAGATAATTAACATGAAAATAACAATTATACAACAGCCCAGCAAAAATAAATCTTTAAGTTTAGCAACTTGAAAGTGGGCTTCACCATCAATGCTGTTATTCAGAGAATAATAGCTACATGAAAGAGGTCTTCAAGGAAAGGAATTACCCCTTTCTAAGCACTGCAGAGTTTTCAACATGCTATAGCCTGAAATTAAAGAGAGAATAAACACAGGGAGATAAAAAATGGAGTCAGGAAAGAAGTGAGTAAATTGAAGATGAATCAGATGATCTGTGGAATTTTAATTCAGTTGGAGAGCTTTCTCTCATATATGGTGGCATTTTAGAAGCTTTCCTTTGTATAGAGATGAGGAAGAGAGTATAAATGTTTGCCCTTTAAATTTGTTTTTCTGGATATTTGTCAAGCCTGTGAAGAAGAGCCATAGGAAAGGTCTGGTTCAGACCTTTTTTCCCCCCTCTCATTGGAGCCTTCATTTCCTAGTCAAAATATTTTACAGAAAACTAGTTGTATTAAACTCACGTATGAAAAAAACCTTCAACAGAAAACAAAGAACAAATAATCATGTATCCTTAAGACCTACATAGTAGGTGATACATAGTAGTTACTTAGTAAGTATTTACTAAAAAAAAAANGGTGAGGAAGAGAGTATAAATGTTTGCCCTTTAAATCTGTTTTTCTGGATATTTGTCAATTAAGCTTGTGAAGATGGGCCATAGGAAAGGTCTGGGTCAGACTTTTTTTTCCCCCCTCTCATTGGGGGCTTCATTTCCTAGTCAAAATATTTTACAGAAAACTAGTTGTATTAAACTCATGTATGAAAAAAACCTTCAACAGAAAAGGAAGAACAAATAATCATGTATCCTTAAGACCCACATAGTAGGTGATACATAGTAGTTACTTAGTAAGTATTTACTAAAAAAAAAAAAATTTAACATAAAGATTAATTTGGAATACATTTCTATAGGTTTCAAGAATGTTATATAGAAATAGAAATTTTTTTTGTATTTAGTACTTACATGTAGTTATAGTTACATAAAAAATAAACGCTTCCTCATTAAAGATTAATCACATTGTCAGTTCTCCTGAATACTTAAAGAAGAAACTTCTGAATCCCCGGTGGTTTTCCTTATGAATGTTGTAAAGTATTGGAATGTGTAAGATGCTTAAAAATGTTAGTGGTTCTTCTTTTTGAGAGGATCATCTGTTAGCCTGTTATTTATTATACAAGTGAATTCCTTTGATGAATTTATCTAATTCCCTCTCACATTTTCTATGTATAGCTTTTAAGTAACAAATTAAACTTTTTATTCTCTATCTGTATGTTTATAATGTTATGTTCCATAGTTACATGTTAGTAACTTTATTAAAGCCATTTGTTGAACAGGGGTGTTTTTCTATTGAAAAGACATGTTGAAGTATTGTGCCAAATAGAACTGAGAGAAAATGACATTTAATGAAATCCTTGTGTCCTCATGTAAATTCTAATGCAGAATAAAAATTAGGACCCAAACTATAGATTTTCCAGTTATGGTTCTCCTGAATAGCTGTACTAATTGCAATCAATCAGCAATTTCTCATGTGTGACTGTACTAATAAAGTCATTGAGTGTTTAAGTTGCTGGACATACATTTTCAGTAGTCCCTGTGAAACACTTGCAAATATCCCTGAATGCCAACTGTGAAAATGCCGTTTTAATTTTCAGCTCTGTTTCCACATTTACAGTTAATAGACCTTCTATCGTTAGATGTGTTCTGTGAATCCCAGAAAACACTGTCTTTGTTGCAGTCTTTGCATTGAATTGTTTTTTGTGCAGCCTCTTGTAGCTGTGTGGAGCTGCAGGTGACCTCTGGAGCAGTGTCATGGTGAGATCAAAAGTAATGTATTCAAGGTTATAGGAACCACTCTGGTGTCAAAGAGAATATATGCCCAGAGGCCAGTCTGAGGACAAAATGTCAAGAAGGATTTAGGCCTGTGTATGACAATTCTTTCTTAGCCACCCTCTCTGTAATACCCATTACTACCTGAGATAGCCAGAAAGGGACAATAAGAGAATACAGCCTTCGAAATTTGAAACTCTGCTTAAAAAAATAATAATTCTTTTTTTGGCCCTGGCTTTATAGCTGAGAAATTCACTTATAAATGTCACCTTTCTGCTGTATTCACCTGACATTTGTTAGACTGTTTTGTTGCATTAATTATTCAAGAAATAGAATTGATTCTTTTCTGAAAAATGTGTGACAGGTTATGATGAGGCTGGAGGTTAGGCTTCTATCTGGGAGTAACATTTCCTCAGCTTCTGTTCTCTGGGCACCCTTGTTGAGAGCGTTACTGAAGGATTGTCACAGGCAGGCAAAGGGTGCACCAAGAAGAGGTGCTGTGGCTGGAGCAGGGAGTGATAACTTCTGTGTAATGGGAAGCTCCATTCAGGAATGGAGGTACTGTCCCTTGTACCTATACTGTCCTGATGTACTAACCCATCAAGAATGGTTTCGTACTTTATACTGTAATTCATAGTATCATATTCAACAAGTGCAGATATGTTCAGATGGTAAAGATTTGTTAAAGTTCAAAGGAGCAACAGTGCTAATGCCGCACATGGCAAGTTGTGTTTGCTAGTTGATAGTCACTGAAAATACAGGGTTTTTTTTCTGTGTTACTTATAGCATTCATAATAAATACAGGATAAATTACTTTTAAGGTCATTTGAAACTCTTCACAGTAATATTTTATTAGACCAAAGTACTTTAAATAACATTTTAAAATGCACTTGTGAAATGTTTCAAACATACCAAAAATTATATGGTAGCTGCAGATATACTTACTATTAAGAGTAAAGAGATATTAACNATAGCATTCATAATAAATACAGGATAAATTACTTTTAAGGTCATTTGAAACTCTTCACAGTAATATTTTATTAGACCAAAGTACTTTAAATAACATTTTAAAATGCACTTGTGAAATGTTTCAAACATACCAAAAATTATATGGTAGCTGCAGATATACTTACTATTAAGAGTAAAGAGATATTAACATTTTGCTATTTGTTAGATCCTGTTTAGAAAGTTCCTATTTCCTTAAACTTCAACAGTGCTTAATGTTAGTGATCTGTAAGATTTTCCCAATATGGAGAGTATAGATTGCTGCTTCATTGTTTTAAATTGTGCATCCCCACCCCTGAAATAAATACCTGAATCTGACAATAACCATCTTCTCACATGTGTAAGATAATTCAGCTTTTCATGTCTGTGAATTACCTATTCATAGTCTTTTCATATTTTTTTTGTGCTGTTTGTATTCTTTTGGGCTGCTAATCCTTTGGTTACGTCAACTGTATCCATCTCTTCTTTAGTGGTTATCTATTTTAGTTTTAAATTTTAGGGAAAACAAATTTAGTGATCTTTCACTACAGGCTTTTTCTGTCTTGCATAAGAAACACTTCTCTATCTAATATCATGAGAATGGTTTAATATATTGTCTGCTAAAAGTTTTACAGTTGATGATATGTTTCTATGCTCTTTACTTGGTTCCATTTGTCTATTTTTCTATTCTAGCACTAATACCACAAAATTTTAATTACTGTTCTTGTTAGTAATTACATTGAAATTAAAAGTATTCTGCATGAAGATTGCTTGATGCTAATATTAAATATATTTTCTTATTTTTGCAACATTTTGAAGCATAGGAATACTGGATATAAGCTATGTGGGTAAACTAGGTGAATGAAAAACTTATTGCAGCAAAATGATTACATAGAACAAGGTAAGGGTCAAATATCTATTGACTATATGGCAAGCAGTGTGCTCAGTTCAGTTCAGTCACTCAGTTGTGTCCAATTGTTTGTGACTCGATGAACTGCAGCAGGCCAGGCTTCCCTGTCCATCACCAACTCCCAGAGCCTACTCAAACTCATGTCCATTGAGTCAGTGATGCCATCTAACCATCTCATCCTCTGTTATCCCCTTTTCCTCCTGCTTTCAATATTTCCCAGCATCAGGGTCTTTACAAATGAGTCAGTTCTTTGCATCAAGTGGCCAAAGTATTGGAGTTTCAGCTTCAGCATCAGTTTCCCAATGAATATTCAGAATTGATTTCCTTTAGGATGGACTAGTTGGATCTCCTGGCAGTCCAGTGATCTCTCAAGAGTCTTCTCCAACACCACAGTTCAAAAGCATCAATTCTTCAGCACTCAGCTTTCTTTACAGTCCAACTCTCACAACCATACATGACTATTGGAAAAACCATAACTTTGACTAGACAGACCTTTGTCGGCAAAGTGATGTCTCTGCTTTTTAATATGCTGTCTAGGTTGGTCATAACTTTTCTTTCGAGGAGCAAACGTCTTTTAATTTCATGGCTACAGTCAGCATCTGCAGTGATTTTGGAGCCCCTTAAAGTCAAGTCTGTCACTATTTCCATTGTTTCCCCATCTATTTGCCATGAAGCGATAGGACCAGATGCCATGATCTTAGTTTTTTGAATGTTGAGTTTTAAGCCAACTTTTTCACCCTCCTCTTTCACTTTTCATCAAGAGGCTCTTTAGTTCTTCTTTGCTTTCTGCCATAAGGCTGGTGTCATCTGCATATTTGAGTTTATTGATATTTCTCCCAGTAATCTTGATTCCTGCTTGTGTTTCATCCAGCCTGGCATTTTTCATGATGTACTCTGCATATAAGTTAAATAAGCAGGGTGACAATATACAGCCTTGATGTGCTCCTTTCCTCATTTGAAACCAGTCTGTTGTTCCATGTCCAGTTCTNGGCTGGTGTCATCTGCATATTTGAGTTTATTGATATTTCTCCCAGTAATCTTGATTCCTGCTTGTGTTTCATCCAGCCTGGCATTTTTCATGATGTACTCTGCATATAAGTTAAATAAGCAGGGTGACAATATACAGCCTTGATGTGCTCCTTTCCTCATTTGAAACCAGTCTGTTGTTCCATGTCCAGTTCTAACTGTTGCTTCTTGACTTGCATACAGATTTCTCAGGAGGCAGGTCAGGTGGTCTGATATTCCCATCTCTTTCAGAATTTCCCACAGTTTGTTGTGATCCATACAGTCAAGGGCTTTGGCATAGTCAATAAAGCAGCTGTTTTTCTGGAACTCTCTTGCCTTTGATGATCCAGCAGATGTTCGGATTTGATCTCTGGTTCCTCTGCCTTTTCTAAATGCAGCTTGAACATCTGGAATTTCACGGTTCATGTATTGCTGAAGCCTGGCTTGGAGAATTTTGAGCATTACTTTTCTGACATGTGAGATGAGTGTAATTGTGAGGTTGTTTGAGCATTCTTTGGCATTGCCTTTCTTGGGGATTGGAATGAAAACTGACCTTTTCCAGTCCTGTGGCCACTGCTGAGTTTTCCAAATTTGCTGGCATATTGAGTGCAGCACTTTCACAGCATCATCTTTCAGGATTTGAAATAGCTCAACTGGAATTCCATCACCTCCACTAGCTTTGTTCGTAGTGATGCTTCCTAAGGCCCACTTGACTTCAATTCCAGGATGTCTGACTCTAGGTGAGTGATCATACCATCATGATTATCTGGGTAATGAAGATCTTTTTTGTACAGTTCTTCTGAGGGTTTAAATCTGAAATAATCATATATGACCTTTCCATAATCTTCCCTTTTATTTTTTTCTTTAGTCACCTTCCCTGGGTGACAAATTGCTGTTGGAAAAAACACTGTTTTTTTTTTTTTTTTTTCTTTTA
>SJYA01000617.1:604612-641077 GCA_006410615.1 Neotragus moschatus | reverse complement strand
TGGAAAAAACACTGTTTTTTTTTCTTGTAGCTAGCTATAAGCAACTGGACTTGAGTTGTTTTATATGTCAACAAAAATATTTCACTAAATTATCCTTCTTTGATAGAATAATATCCTTTGCTAGTTTGCAGTGATTTTACTGCTAGAACATTATCATTTCAAAAGAATACACAACTTGGTGTGATTTCTGTTATCTTTCCATTTCCTTTTTAAGGTGGTTTAGTCATTAAGTTGTGTCTAACTCTTGAGAGACCACAGACTGTAGCTTGTCAGGCTCCTCTGTCCATGGGATTCTCTAGGCAAGAGTACTGGAGTGGGCTGCCATTTCCTTCTCCAGGGGATCTTCTTGATCCAGGAATCAAACCCGGGTCTCCTGCATTGCAGGCAGATTCTGTACTGACTGAGCTACAGAGGAAGCCCTGTCTTCTTGTTAGGGTATTAAGAAGGAATGTTCCTGAGAAGGGGACAATGGTTTTATTTTATTTACATTCTTATGTAGATATTGGAGAAGGAAATGGCAACCCACTCCACTATGGTGATTTTTGATCTGTAGCTCCAGTCAAAAGTGAAGTAAAGTCACTCACTTGTGTCTGATTCTCTGGGACCCCATGGACTTTATAGTTCATGGAATTCTCTAGGCTAGAATACTGGAGTGGGCAGCTATTGCCTTCCCCAGGGGATTTTCCCAACCCAGGGCCTGAACCCAGGTCCTCCATGTTGCAGGTGTTTTTTTGTTTTCTTTTTTACCAGCTGAGCCACAAGGGAAGCCCAAACAAAAGCAATTCTACAACATTAAAATAAAGGTACAAATCCAGCCTGCTCCTATGAGACATTGCTGGTTCAAGTAATAATTAACTCTTCATTTGATTTCAAACAGATACATTTACACTCAGTTCACATATGAAGTCATACAATTGTAATTATATGGTTCTATCTGAACTGAATTTTATTTCAGGAGAAATTTAAAAGGAAAAAAAAAATCAGGATAAACAACAGGGAAGAGATTAAACCTCAGAGTTCCCACTCAGATATTGTCATGGCTGTGGATTTTCAGAATTTGAAAATGGACTCAGAATAGTTTATAAAGACTAGGCAGATTAGAAGTTCTTACAAGTTATTAATTTCAGCTTAGTGCCATTTTAGAAGAAGGAGATGACTCTTCTAATTGTCCTTTTCCCTGTTTTATTTTACTAATTTATTATGCAAGAATGTCAATAAGAAAGGTAAAGAGAATGTTTGATTTATGTACATTTTTATGTAGCTAGGTTGATTGTTGGTCTCCGACCTACAGGGCCCCCTGACCTCTTAAAAAGATAATCAGCATATCGAAATGATGGTCCAGAGTCGTTTGCTTTTTCTGAAACTTCTAGTCAGAAATTCCAGCTCTTCATGCTGGAAGTACATGCTCTTCATTTTAACTTATAAATCAATGAACCCTATCTGCACAAGTCAGAATATTTGGGCATGCAACTGAATATGCTCTCTACTACTCAAGAAAGGAATTGCAGGAAGGTGGGAGGTCAAGAGACAAGAGACTAGTGGAAAAGAACTGGGGAAGGAAGAAACTAGGGCAGACTGTTTGAGAAAGTATGTGCTATTTTTTATTTAGAAATCGTGTTATTTTTATGCTGATTAAGCAATTGATAGCATAGGAATAAAAAAATATTTTTCCATAAATGATACCAGTCATCTAATTTAAAGATAATCAAGATGACAATGAATTATTAAGAGAGTCATTATTAAGGGCTTTTAAGAAATATATTAGCAGTTTTTTACCTTAAAAATGATTTTATTTCTGCAAAATTTCAGTTATAGGTAGCATATTGATATAGATAAAAGCACAAACAAATACAATTTAAAATCAAGTCACAACTAAAGATGAAGTGGTAGTTTATTCAATAAAAACTGAATATTTTTATTATTAAAACTATATTATGAAAATTATGTTTGTCATACAAATAGGCAAGTACAAAAATAAAGAAAATGAAAAAAGAGCAGACATACAGCAAATGAATAGCTGTGGAAGTACCAATTAGGGTTCCTCATTTAGACTGTCTTGAGTGGACCCATTTGCACAGAGTGTTTGCTGCTGCTGCTAAGTTGCATCAGTCGTGTCCGACTCTGTGGGACCCCATAGACGGCAGCCCACCAGGCTCCTTTGTCCCTGGGATTCTCCAGGCAAGAACACTGGAGTGGGTTGCCATTTCCTTCTCCAGTGCATGAAAGTGAAAAGTGAAAGTGAAGTCACTCAGTCGTGTCCGACTCTTAAGTAACTATAAAAAGGTCAGCAAGATGCAAAACAGTGAGCAAGTATGAAGTTGGAACAGGATGAGACTGAAGTGTTATCAGTGGCCTCAAAATACATGATTTTGTGGGCAGAGGCCAAAAGGTCAGATTTAATTCTGAGTGCAGAGGTAAGTGAGGAAAGGCTAGCTTGAAACGTTAGGTTTGAATGGGAGGAAGAAATAAAATGGGAAGAAATGGCTCACTAGAGAGTTGTTTTGGGGTATAATTCAGTGTGTGTGTATTTGGAAGGGTGGCTTTGGGGAGAGGATAGCTAACTTTTTCCTTCTTTCTTCCAAAAGAGTTCATCAAGATAAAGAAGACAATCTTCATCACCAAAGTGATCACAGTCTAATATAATACATAAACTCTACAAAGTAGACAGTACACAGGAAGGTGCTTATTGTCTAGTATTTATATTTTATACTAGGTAGATAAATAGTTTTGGCATAATCAGTGGTACTGATGCAGGAAGCTTGAGTGTCTAAGGGAGTATACCTTTGGGGCACTTAACTCACACTTGGGAGATTGTTAGTATGTTTCTTAGCAGAAATCATATTTTAAAAATGAGAGAAGTAAGTTAGATTTCCTCATTCCTACCCTCCATGAGACGTAGATGGGTATGCAGACAACAGCAAGTATATGCCAGGAAGAAAGGGGAGCGTGTTAATGCGAACTTGACCTATCTAATGAATTTCAAATAATTCAACAGGATGTTTGTGTGAAAGGAGTGATGAAACGGGCTAGACTCTCAAGACTGCATGTATCAATTTTATCAGTTGATTTCATGTAATGTTACTCGCCATTTTTCTTTCTCTTCAAGCTTACTCCTGAGTCTTCATTTTTTCAGTTGATTGTTAAATGACTACCTTCCACCCTCTAACCATCTCCACCCACCCCAGCCACAAAAGATCACTGCCTTCTCCTCAGGTCTTAACGTTTGTACTGATCACCTTCTAAAGAAATGGACTCCTCCCTGCACGCACCCAGACTTTCGTCACTCTCTAATCCAGTACTGTTCCCTAAACTCTTCTTTATGAAACTTCTCTGTTATTATTTCATTTGTTCATTGCTTTTTATGTTTACCTTTTCCACTAAAACACAAGCTTTATGAGCTCATTCTCATTTAAGGCTACAAGCCCAGTGGCTAAGCCAGTAGCTGCACATGATGAACAATCTGTAAATATTTGTTGAATAAATGAATGAACTCATAGAACAAGGAGTGGAAACTAGGTTATTGCAGCTGCCCTCAATCATTTTTACTTTTGCTTTATCATATTCCTTAGATATCCTTTAAGGATTGGATTTTTGTTTCATTGGAGGATAATTGCTTTACAATGTCGTGGTGGTCTCTACTGTACATCAGTGCAAATCAGTCATTATTATATATATTTATATCCCCTCTGTCTTGAGCCTCCCCCTAAATCCACCCTTCTAGGTCATCACAGAGCACCAGGCTGGGCTCCCTGTGATATACAGCAGCTTCTCACTACTTACACTTGATAGTGTATATGTGGTTGCAAGAAAGAAACATGCGGAGTTGTTTTGTGGGATGGAGGTTTCTGCTCAGAGGGTAAGAAAACAGCCCAAGAGAGCTTCACTCCAGATCTCAGTACTTTCCACAAATGGGAAAAATTCAGCAGGCTTTGTAAGACTCTCTCAGGACCAACAGTTCTGGAAACTAGTAATTCCAGTCACCTCTTCTCTGAAGTCAGAAACCATTGTTCCCTGCTGACTTGCATGTGTCTCCTGCTTTCGTGTTGTAAGAGCAAATGGACTGTCTTGTTTCTCATCCTCCACTGAGGTCTGCCTCCTTGGACAGTCTCCCTTCAAGCCTCCTTTTTAGCAACTGGTGTCTCACCTGTTCAGCCTATTCATTGCAACCTGGCTCTAATCACCATCCCTGAGCCACTCGAGTGTGCTCAGAATAGCAGAATGATGTGGCTTATGTGATAATAACTTACTGTAGAAAGAACTACATGAGGCCACTGTCCATAAACCCACAGAACTGCATGGGGACGTGTCAGGCACTAGGAGTTCCATAGTCTGTCAAGGATAATTTTTTTTTTTTTTTCTTTTTAAGTTGAGTTCAAGGCTCTGTCTTTACCTACAAAGGTGAGAGTTACTACTTGCTTCCTAGAATTTAGTAAATCTTAGAGAGCTCCCATATGTATTGTGTTAAGTGGCTTCATTGGTGTCCAACTCTTTGTGACGCCATGGACTGTAGCCCTCCAGGCTCCTCTATCCATGGGATTCTCCAGACAAGAATACTGGAGTGGTTTGCCATCCCCACGCCAGGGGATCTTCCCGACCCAGGGATTGAATGTACATCTCTTACATATCCTGCATTGGCAGGGGCTTGTTTACCACTAGTATCACCTGGAACGCCTTCTTTATAGAGATTTTAGAATAAATTTTTAGAATTTTTTAGAATAAAATTGCTGGTCTGCAAACTGCTAGGTTATTTGCATAGGACTTCTGGGGATCTCTTTGAAGGAGCCGGGTATAGAATACAAGTGAAGCAGTTTCTCAGTATATCAAAGTCGTAACTAATTATTCAAACTCTTGCAAATCAATTAAAATGCAGACTGGGAAAGTATTAATTTAAGGGAAGTCGGCATAAAAGTTTTTGTACAATGAATATATGTGTCTGGATGCAATTTGTAAATCTTCACATGTTGAGAATTTACAACGTGCTTTGCATATAAGGGAATAAGAGGGACACAGAAGACACTTTTTTTTAAGCATACATGTTTTGTCCTCAAGTAAATTATAAGATTAATCTGAGCCTGAGGCAGTTTGAAACCTCAAATCCATTGATAAACTGTGCAAGTGCAAGTCACTCAGTCGTGTCTGTTCTTTGTGACCCCATGGACTCTACAGTCCCTGGAATTCTCCAGGCCAGAATACTGGAGTGGGTAGCCTTTCCCTTCTCCAGGGGATCTTCTGACCCAGGGATTGAACCCAGGTCTCCTGCATTGCAGGTGGATTCTTTACCAGCTGAGTCACAAGGGAAGCCCAAGAATATTGGAGTGGATAGCCTACCCTTTCTCCAGCAGATCATCCCAAACCAGGAATCAAACCGGGGTCTCCTGCATTGCACATGATTCTTTACCAACTGAGCTATCAAAGCTGAGACCAGCACAAAACAACACACCCAATCCCACTGGGAGCTCTCAGTCTTTCCTTACTTGAAGAGAGCTCCTCTATTCTTTTTCTGCTCTTCAGAATAACACTTTATACCCAGCAGGGATTTGGATGATCCCCAAATACTGCAAATACCTATCAGTTGGTATTAGGAGATCTGTTCTCTCAGTTCATCAGTTCAATTGCTCAGTTGTGTAGGACTCCTGGTGACCCCATGGACTATAGCACGCAGGCCTCCCTGTCCATCACCAATTCCCAGAACTTGCTCAAACGCATGTGCATTGTCAGTGATGCCATCCAACCATCTCATCCTCTTTCATCCCCTTCTCTTCCTGCCTTCAGTCTTTCCTAGCATCAGGATCTTTTCTAGTGAGGTCAGTTCTTCGCATCAGGTTGCCAAAGTATTGGAGCTTCAGCTTCAGCATCAGCCATTCCAGTAAGTATTCAGGACTGATTTCCTTTAGGATTGACTGGTTTGATCTCCTTGCAGTCCAAGGGACTCAAGAGTCTTCTCCAACACCACAGTTGAAAAGCATCAGTTCTTCGGCACTCAGCTTTCTTTATGGTCCAAGTCTCACAACCATACATGACTACGGGAAAAACCATAGCTTTAACTATAAGGAACTTTGTTGGCAAAGGAATGTCTCTGCTTTTTAATATGCTGTCTAGGTTGGTCATAACTTTTCTTCCGAGGAGCAAGTGTCTTTTAATTTCATGGCTGCAGTCACCATCTGCAGTGATTTTGGAGCCCAAGAAAATCAAGTCTGTCACTGTTTCCATTGTTTCCCCATCTCTTTGTCATGAAGTAATGGGACCGGATGCTATAATCTTAGTTTTTTGAATGTTGAGTTTTAAGCCAACTTTTTCTCTCTCCTCTTTCACTTTCATCAAGAGGCTCTTTAGTTCTTTGCTTTCTGCCATAAGGGTGGTGTCATCTGCATATCTGAGGTGATTGATATTTCTTCTGGCAATCTTGATTGCAGCTTGTGCTTCTTCCAGCCCAGAATTTCACATGATGTATTCTGCATATAAGTTAACTAAGCAGGGTGAAAATAATACAGACTTGACGTATTCCTTTACCAATTTTGAACCAGTACATTGTTCCATGTCTGGGTCTAATCATTGCTTCTTGATCTGCATACAAGTTTCTCAGGAGGCAGGTAAGGTGGTCTGGTATTCTCACCTCTTGAAGAATTTTCCACAGTGTGTTGTGATCCATACAGTCAAAGGCTTTAGCATAGTCAAGGAAGCAGAAGTAGATGTTTTTATAGAATTCTCTGGCTTTTCTATGATCCAGAGGATGTTGGGAATTTGATCTCTGGTTCCTCTCCCTTTTCTAAATCCAGCTTGAACATCTGGAAGTTCTTGGTTCACATACTGTTGAAGCGTAGCTTGGAGAATTTGGGGCATTAGTTTGCTAGCGTATGAGATGAGTGCAATTGTGCAGTAGTTTGAACATTTTGGGGCATTGCTTTTCTTTGGTATTGGAATGGAAACTGACCTTTCCAGTCCTGTGGCCACTGCTGAGTTTTCCAAATTTTCTGACATACATACTAGGCTCAGCACTTTCACAGCATCATCTTTTAAGATTTGAAATAGCTCAACTGGAATTCCATCACTTCACTAGCTTTGTTCATACTGATGCTTCCTAAGGCCCACTTGACTTCACATTCCAGGACATCTGGCTCTATGTGAGTGATCACACCATCGTGAGAATCTGGGTGATTAAGACTTTTTTTGTATAGTTCTTCTGTGTATTCTTGCCACCTCTTCTTAATATCTTCTGCTTCTGTTAAGTCCATAGTGTTTCTGTCCTTTATTGTGCCCATGTTTGCATGAAACATTCCCTTGGTATCTCTAATTGTCTTGAAGAGATCTCTAGTCTTTCCCATTCTGTTGTTTTCCTCTGTTTCTTTGCATTGATCGCTGAGCAAGGCTTTCCTATCTCTCCTTGCTATTCTTTGGAACTCTGCATTCAGATGGATATATCTTTCCTCTTCTCCTTTGCCTTTTATGTCTCTTCTCTTCTCAGCTATTTGTAAGGCCTCCTCAAACAACCATTTTCCCTTTTTGCATTTCTTCTTATAGGGGATGGTTTTGATCATTGCCTCCTATACAATGTCACGAACCTCTGTCCATAGTTCTTCAGACACTCTATCAGATCTAATCCTTGAATCTGTTTGTCACTTCTATTGTATAATCGTAAGGTATTTGATTTAGGTCATACCTGAATGGTCTTGTTCCCTGTAGGTTGCAGAGAACGACTAGCTACAGCCTAGAGGACTGAATTAAGAAGCCAGTCTAAGAGTTTTATAAGGTAGAAACTGAGGTGGTTGGTCTAGGCGACAGAGCTCTCAGCTTGAAGCTGTGTAACTGTTCTTTTTCTGTTTTTAAAGAGGATCCTGACCTGGCTGAGACTGTTCCTCAAATGAGTCTCCTCCTACCCCTACTAGTGATTGTTTTCTAGGGGTCTAACAAATGGCATGTGCTTTTAGAGCTTTGATGTTATTTAATGGTTTTGGGGAAACCTAATTTTTTTTGGCCACTAAAACATACTGATTCAATAGAGCAGAATGTTAAATTTGCATGGATTTTAAAATGACACATGAAATTTTACAGTTCTGTTATAATTGGTAGTCTTTAAAATCTTTTTAATAAATGGAAGCAGTTTCCAAAAGGCATTATTATATCTTTCACCCTTCATTTACTAATACACCAATAGATAATGCCAAGGAGTGACTAGTCAGTGTTTATAAAGTTGGAAGAAAGGTTCCCTGTTGGATGCTTGTTTTTAAAGGAGCAGTGACAGTGCTGTTTGCTTCATTTGACTCATCATTGTTTACAAAAGTAAAGCAGGATTCTCCGAGTGAAAATTTTCNGTATCTTTCACCCTTCATTTACTAATACACCAATAGATAATGCCAAGGAGTGACTAGTCAGTGTTTATAAAGTTGGAAGAAAGGTTCCCTGTTGGATGTTTGTTTTTAAAGGAGCAGTGACAGTGCTGTTTGCTTCATTTGACTCATCATTGTTTACAAAAGTAAAGCAGGATTCTCCGAGTGAAAATTTTCGAGATCATTGATGGGGTATGCTCCCTCTGTGAACAATTAGTTCTTTAGACCAGTTTCCAGTTTTTTTTTTCCCCCACCAAATCATCTACTTCTGTTGTAACAGATGGTTTCCATGATAAGGCTCCTTTTGTTCCTCCGTAAAGAGCAGTAAATGAATGAAAGTCATTGCTTCACTGGGAAGAGCCCTGGAAGATGTGATGGGCAGGGGAAGTCCAGCATCCCAGTCTGCCTCACTTGCCAGAACCTCAGTTGACTCAACCTGATCATCAGACCTGCTGATAGATTGTAAACTTGTGTCAGTAAGAGCCTAGGTGGCAAAGAGGATTTAATTGGAAAGATACCAGACAGTGCAGATGTTAGTCTTGGTGCTTGTGCCTGTCCCCAGGAGAATGTGATCCCTCACCTGTCTGGGATTTGGAAAATGCACTTAGGACACTTACAGCAAAGATAAAATACTTATTTCAGGGTCCTACGGCTCAGTGGGAAAGAATCTGCCTGCTAGTGTAGGAGATATGGGTTCCATCCCTGGGTTGGGACAATCCCCTGGAGGAGCAGATGGCAACCCACTCCACTATTCTTGCCTGGGAAATCCCATGGGCAGAGGAACATGGCAGGCTCCAGTCCATGGGGTCACAAAGAGTCGGTCATAACTTAGTAACCAAACAACAACAAGAACAACTGAAGACTTACCAAAACAATTCCCTCAAATTTTTATTAATAGGCATATTTGGAAAAAGTTCCCCTTGACCAAGAGCCTGTGCCTGATTGTATTGTTGTATCAGTTTACCTGTATATTCATTGCACTATAGGCTTTTTGTGGGTGGGAAGCTTGGCCTTCATCCCTTCTCAGACCACCATGCCCAGCACTTCTGAGTGCTTGAGACATTTAGGAATGAATGAATATTTTATGCTTGTGATCAGTTTGCCAGAATAAACCAACCATATCCTCTGATATCTTGCAAAACTAGTTATGTTTTTAATGTGCCAGTGTTTAGATTTTAAATTAGACCTCAGAGGTGAAAGGCCAGCACATTATGGACAGCTCATTTATCCAGTACACAACTCTCAGCTCTAAGTTATTGCCCTGGGGAAGCCCATTGCATTAGGGCAGTGATATCAGCCTCCTGAATAGATACTGATCTCTGCTGTGGCAGTCATTCTTCTCAGAAGCCACAGTGGCTGATAAAGGTACAGTAGGCTAAGTTCATTGAGGCTTTATGTGAAAATTATCAGTGAAATAGTTTATATCTAGCAACTTTCCAATAGAATTGTACCTAGAATTAACTCCTTTTGAAAAAGTGCACTCGAAATCCTTTCTTGGCATCTGTCACTCTTACTGGTATTGAATTCAGATTTGAGAGGAAATCTTGCTTCAGATCCCCTTTTTAAAAATAGTTCTGTATTGTTTTAGAAAACTCTAGTGTTCCACATAATTACATTGGCTTCAGTTTTATTTAACCAGAACCCCATGACAGTACTGGAGGAAAACCATCATTTTAATATTTGTGATTCTTCTCTTTGCTAATTCTTCCTGCCTAAGGATGATGTGGGGTCCTTGTCTGATTTTAGACTAAGCATAATTGCCAATATGAACAAAAGTTAAAGGGCACAATTGTCTACAAGTTATGTATTATATTAAGGACACAGTTAGCCATACAGCAAAGCATATGTTGAAGGGAATAAAACAAGCTGAAATAACTAAACATTTGGAAGGAGATCTATTTTGTCCTAGCCATTTTAATGATATCCCCTTGGATAAAGATTATTGATTATATAAAGTTTTGGGAAACCCCACGATTGCTCAGCTGAGTATGTTGGCATTACATATGGTTATTTTGCATTTAATATCTGAAGGTAGCTTCAATATAACTTTTCAGATTTTGATGAGAAGCCTTGTAATTATACCAACATATCCATTAGAAATTCAGTTCTAGAAGAGAAAGTAAACAACTATTACATCCATGTTTACCTGAAAAGAATAAAGCAGCTTTCTTCAGTGAGTTATAAGATTATCATATAATGGGATTTATATGTTTTAATCAGTTTTTTAGAATAACACTTAGCTACTTATTTCTGATGAGTCCATATCAGTGAGGGAAATTACAGTTCTGCTTTTGTAGTTTTATTCTGCATCTCAGAATCCCTCGAAGTGTAGATAACCAAAGGAAAATAAGAATTTCTTTCCTTTTTTTTTTAAATAAGAAATTAGGGATTTTAAACCTGAACAAATTTTGAAAGTCTAGTCTATAAAAAGGAGAGTTGCCTTCTTCAGCATAATTCCAGATGGAAAGAGGCAGGTCAATGGAGAGAAGTTAGAGGAAGTTCTGAGTAAGTTTCAGATAGAGCTTGTTAAGAAACTATATGCAACAATGACTGAGTTGTCATGGGGACGTGTGTAGTGAATATTCTGTTCTGGACATTTTTAAACAGAGGTTAAAACCTGTCAGGAATATTTTGTAAGGGCAGAAGGAAACCTATACCAAATTAACACTAAATGACTATTCTAAATATGCTGCTGCTGCTGCTAAGTCGCTTCAGTCGTGTCTGACTCTGTGCGACCCCATAGACAGCAGCCCACCAGGCTCCCCCGTCCCTGGGATTCTCCAGGCAAGAACACTGGAGTGGGTTGCCATTTCCTTCTCCAATGCATGAAGATGAAAAGAGAAAGTGAAGTCACTCAGTCATGTCTGACTCTTAGCGACCCATGGATTGCAGCCCACCAGGCTCCTCCTTCATTCTAAATATGAACACCTGTAAATCTAATTTCTCCCCATTCTTGATCTCATTTACGAGGTGTGAAGGCCTGCTGTGAGTAGATTGTGTCAACAATTACATTGATGGCTGAGTGTTGACATGAAGTTTAACCCACTCCCTCTCTTATTTTAATTGCATTTTTGTCTATCAGTTAATGTGATTATTTTTACCTTTTTAGCAATGTCATTGTCTTGTTTTTTAATAAAAGAAAGGAATACAAAAGGGCCTTCTGGAAAGCAACCATTCATCCCACTAGTACTTAGGACCCCTCCTTGTGCACGCATCAGAGGCTCGGGGCAGACTGTCAGAATTCATTGTGTCACTGTGCCCTGGCGTCACTCCTTTTATCTTTTCAATCTCTATAGCCCTGTAGCCCTGACAGGTCACCCTGAAACGGGATATGCTGGCCAGTGAGAAATAAATAGCCAAAGATGATCCTAACAAGTGACCAAAAAAATATAAATTCCATTATGCTGTAAATTTATAACTCATCCCACTGAAAAGCATATGAGTCAAGTAAACATATCTGGCAAATTGGATATGGCTGAATTCAGGCTAGTAGCAGTCTCCTTTGACTATTACCTGGGCTCAACCATATTCTTGGCAAGGGTCACAACAATTTTTGTTTAAGGAATGAGATCAGCAACATACCCTGTGCTTGTGTGCTACTCAATCAACTCCTCAAATGAAGCTCATAACCAAGAAGAAAGTAATGGCAGAAAAAATAGAGTAAATGAAAAAGGAATAAACAAGACTATGGAAACCAAGTCCATCATTCCGAAGACTGCATAGTCCAAAGTAAATCCTAAGACTAGTACTTGGGTCTCATTATTTGACTGAAGTATATTAATATATGTACTATTTTCAGTTTTAAATATTTTGATTTTACTAGGTCATATGTTGTGAACATTCTAGCCCATTGAGAAGTATAAATAATTCAACATTGCTCCATACCTATTTCACAGCCTTTTTATATAGCCTGGGCATTCTGGATTTTAATCCATAACCTATATTTGGTTGGTGAAATGTCATCAAACTTAATTTTTCTTATGACACACAAATTCGTGAAGTGTTCTGTATTTTTTTTTAAGTCTGCATTTTCAATCATTTCTTCTGGAGAATGAGTAACTTGGGCACATCGGCAATAAGAGAATTGCTGTTCCCACCATTTCTTACATGGCACTGCTTCTTTTTGTCCCTGTGGATCTTTGTCTACAGAGACAATTGCAGTGAAGGCCAGGGCCCTTCCTGTCATTCAACTGATCCCAGTATTTAAGGCCACATCAGCTCTTTCAGGTTTAAAAACTCTTCTTGTCTTCAGCCTTTATTTAAAAAT
Source organism: Neotragus moschatus (assembly GCA_006410615.1). Classification (NCBI taxonomy): domain Eukaryota; kingdom Metazoa; phylum Chordata; class Mammalia; order Artiodactyla; family Bovidae; genus Neotragus; species Neotragus moschatus. The sequence goes on along the minus strand of SJYA01000617.1, from coordinate 628,486 downwards.
TGACATAAAAGCAAAATTATCAAGGGAGCCTACTGAACAAAAATGCCTTTCTTGCCCTAGAAATGCTCAGTAAAACTGAGGCTTCCTGCAAACCAAGGCTTACTCTGGCCCCTCAACATGGAATAATTATCATGCAAACCAGGCGGCATTTGAAAAATTCTATCTTATCATCCTCTTCCATCTATTAAACTTCTAAATCTGTTTTGGTATGCACGGCATGTTTAGGTCTCATTTTCTGTTAACCACAGTATCTTAATAAAAAATGTAAAATAAGCTTTCTGTAGTCAATTATGGGTTTCCCTGGTGGCTCAAATGATAAAGAATTTGCATGCAATACAGAAAACCGGGGTTTAATCCCTGGGTTGGGAAGATCCCCCGGAGGAGGGAATGGCCATCCACTCCAGTATTCTTGTCTGGAGAATCCCATGGACAGAGGAGCCTGGTGGGCTACAGTCCATGGGGTCGCAGAGTTGAACACAACTGAGTGACTAATACACACACACACACACACTCAGGTATAGTATGTTAAGAGGGAGTCTGATAAACCCTTGACTGAGAAAAATTCTCTCATTTTGGAAAAGACAATGTCCGCTGTTTGTTTAGGGTGCCACTGCCTTCTACCATCTGGTGGGGAAACTCCATGAGAGATGTGGGATCAAAGTCATCGCTTCAGGGTTCTGTGNTTGAACACAACTGAGTGACTAATACACACACACACACACACACACACTCAGGTATAGTATGTTAAGAGGGAGTCTGATAAACCCTTGACTGAGAAGAATTCTCTCATTTTGGAAAAGACAATGTCTGCTGTTTGTTTAGGGTGCCACCGCCTTCTACCATCTGGTGGGGAAACTCCATGAGAGATGTGGGATCAAAGTCATCGCTTCAGGGTTCTGTGGCACAAGAACTGAAGCAAAGGGGAGATGTGGCAACTCAGAACACGTCTCGGCAGTTACAGCCATTAAATGGAGTGCAGGGTACATTGCTTTTCAGCCCTTCTGTCTTCTGATCAACTGGGCTGATAAGAAAGTATTGAATAAAACTTATCAGTTCTGTTTAGTTTATAGCCACACTTGTTTTCTCCTCATCCCCTGCTGGGTGGTTATTAAGAAATGATTTGGGGGACTTTATTCAACCTTTTGCTGGAGCATTTCATATAGACACAGAGGTCCTTTTGGGGTAACCTGGACACTTAGAACTGAATGACGGTCATTCATCCTCCTCTGTTTAGTGCAACAATTTCAGCCAGTTATAGCATAACTGTGTTTAATCATTAGAATAAAAAGTCTTGAAGTGTAATAAACAATGGCTTAAGTCCTTCAACGTGCAACAGATACCGTGTTTTACGCAATCAGCCTTGTTGGCAGGAGCAGTTTCACCTCCAGATGAAAAGGTGACTGGGATGTGGTGTTTTTGGAAGCCATGTCGGTACAGTCAGGCCTGGGTGCAGTTGAAGCTGCTGTTCACAGAAATGAAATTCCGAATTGAGGCCTTCATTGCCCATTCCAAGAAATACAACAAAAAGGACTGGATCAGTATTTCAAGTACTGTTGATACTATTGGCTTAGACACATTCCCTTTATTGGGTCTGTTTTGCAAGCCTAAATTTGAGCCTGAAGAATTTCTCCATATAAATGTCTTAAGTACTGCAGTGGCACATCCATCACCGTTTTTGTTTTGAATTACAAAGATAACCTTAAAATATGAGTCTTATACTGGGCAATGTGATACATACACAGAAAGGGTGAGCTTCCTTAGTGATGAAATCAGCCGATGCCCAAGAGGAAAGTAATAGGCAGAAAGGACAGAGTTGATGAAAAAATTGATTCTTTTCCATTAAACTATACATGATGTGTTTTTTATGAAGTAGGCATCAGCTGAAAGAGAAATATTTTTTCAACTAAGAAGAGATTGATGGTGAGGGAGAGGAAAAATGTATAAGGAATCAGGGGATAAATATGTGTCTTATTTTATTACCATCTTAAATAATGAGAAACTTGAAAAGCATTCCATTGTGGTTACCTCGTATGTTTCCTTGGGCTTGGTGCTATTAAAACCCTTTAATGTTCCTAATGGATTTGTTTTTTTTTTTAAGAAGTACATTTGGATTTCACACTTTATTATTTTCATAACCCTAAGAGTTGTGTTGCTTATTTTCAGGTTTGCCAAAGATGCAGGCTATTAGGAGGTACAGTGGAACGCCGCCCCCGGCTCTTCATGAAGGACCCCCATTACACATTCAGGCAGGGGATACAGTTGAACTTCTGAGAGGCGATGCACACAGTCTGTTTTGGCAGGTACGGTTCACATTACAGTGTTTTAGATTTAACAGATGATTTATTACTTCTTGGAAACCAAAGCTCTTGTCGTTAGAACTGATTGCATGCTTTCAGCTTCAGAAATTTTACATGATGTGAGGAAAAATATTTTTTATTAACCACTCTCAAATTTACCAATGCTGAAGTGGCAATGAGTGTTAGAACACTAAAGAAAATAGTATCTGTGCTCTGAATCAGAATTATCATTTGTATTAAAAATCCATGCGTTGACAGCATTTTTTCCGAACCCAAGACTTTGGGTATGATCCAATTCACACAGTTCTAACATATTAGCACTTTTACTTCAGGGGAACTACCAACTAGCTTTCCAGGGCCCATTGCTGGCCAATTGTATCTACCCACAGTAATACCTGAAATTATCAGAGTTGCTCTGGGTATTATTTACAAAATAAGTAAATTGTGACAAGTGAACAACTATATTGATATTTGCTGGTGATGAAATCTCTCTTGTCCAGTTAGCTTGCTTTGGTTCAAGGGTTTTGTTAAATGAGGTAAATATGGTAGAGTTTAATGATTGAATAGAGTTGGATGGTAGAACATTGTTGTTCATTAAATTATTCTGTATTTTCATGCATATGTTAGAAATACCTCCCAAAAAACTTAGGGAGTGTTAAAAGTCTATTGTGAATTGAGGGAGAAAAGAGTGGGATCAACAGAAAGCTTGGCACACGAGTGAAGTTTTCTAGGAGTAGAGAGAGAGCAGAAAAGGGTTGTTGGATAATAATCCATCATGTACATGTGTAAATGGTAGCTACTTTGTTTGCACAAAAGCATCTTATTGTCTGCCATCTTGTTACAGAAGAATGCCCCTAAGTTGAACAGTTAACTCCAACCACATACCAATTTCTATAGCCAGTGGCTTTTCTAGAGCTCTAGCAACCTTCTTAAGTATCCTACGCTTCTCATACCTAATTCTTCCCAAAAAAAGGAAGAGAATGACAGACTCAGACTCTAACTCTTCTATCCACTCCTGCATTTCCCAACCCAACCACAGAACATGCCTGGTTGTGTATATATAAGATTTGTCTTATTCAAGACTTATCTTTTCATCCTCACATTACGTCAGTTGGCTCTTGACCCATTCTCTCCACTGGCTCCTTTTCTACAGCTTACAAATATGCTCAGGCTCCTCCCAGCTTAAAGCGCATGTAACTCCACTTTTTGTCTGGTTATGTCAGTCTTCCGCTCCCTCTCTTCTTCTTCTCCTGTTCCCGAAGCTGATGAGAAAGTAGTCTGCACTCAGTCTCTGCCTCCTTATGTCCTATTTGTAATGCAGTTTCCTGCAGAAACTAGTCCTACTTGGATTATTAATGCCATTAAAAAACAACTTTGCGATATGTAGTTAAATGCACATATTTAAAGTGCAGTTGAATTTGATAAGTTTTGTCAGGTGTACATATAAGTGAAAGCATTGTTACAATCAAGATGATAAGATCAGCCTGAGTTTTTGTTTGCTGCTTTGTAACCTCTCCCCCATACCCCTAGTCTCCCTTACGCCCTTTGTAACCTACTCCCTCATGCCCTTCCTTAACCCCACCAGGCAACCACAGTTCTGCTCTCAGACTATGAGTTTGCATTTTTCGGAATTTTATATAGGACATAGTATAGTACGTATTCTTTTTTGTATGGCTTCTTTCACTTAACATAATTATCTTGAGATTAAACCATGTTGCTTCGTTTAACTATTAGTGAAGTGAAAGTGAAAGTCGCTCAGTCATCTGACTCTTTGCAACCCTATGGACTACATAGTCCTTGGAATTCTCCAGGCCAGAATACTGGAGTGGGTCGCCTATCCCTTTTCCAGGGGATCTTCCTGACCCAGGAGTCAAACCAGGGTCTCCCGCACTGCAGGCGGATTCTTTACCAACTGAGCTATGAGGGAAGCCATGATAATTCTATCATTTTCTAAAAGCACTTTATTGTCGCTTGATTGATGTATAAAAAGCTATACATGTTTAATGCATGCAGCTTGTGTTTGGAGATAAGTATATATTCTTGAAACTATTACCACAATTTATGCCATAAACATATCCATCACTTCTAAAAGTCTTCTCCTATCCTATCTTATTTATTTATTTTGTGGTTAACAACATTAACATAAGGTCTACCTTCTTAGCAAATATCTAAGTATATAGTACAGTATTACTGACTGTAAACTCTGTGTTGTATAGTAGAACTCTAGGACTTATCCATGTTCCATAACTGAAACTTATATCCTTTGATTACTTCTTCTGCATTTCCTCCTTCCCCCAGGCTTTGGCTACCCCCATCCTACTCTCTGCTTCTTTGAATTTGACAATTTTTGATTCCTTATGTGAGTGTAGCCAGGACTTGGAAGCAACCTAAATATTCATCAATGGATGACTGAATAAATTAAAATATGTTATATAATATAACATAATAATATGTTATATAACATAGGGCAATACTATTCAGTCTTTGAAAAGAGGGAGATGCTGCCGTATGCAAAAACATGGAAGAACTTGAGTGACATAATGGCAAGTGAAATAAGTTCTTTTTATTGTTGTTGATTATTCTAGGTATGGGTATAGCACAATTTATCCACTAGCCTGTTGAGGGGCTTTCAGGTTATTACCGTTTGGGGCTGTTACAAACAAGGTGCTATGAACATTTAAGTATAAGTCTTTGTAGGAACACATACTTTTCGTTTCTCTTAGGTAAATACTGAAGGTCAAAGTGTTAGTCGCTCAGTCGTCACCGACTCTTTGCAACCCCATGGATTGTAGCCCACCAGGTCCCTCTGTCCATGGGATTTCTCAGGCAAGAATACTGGAGTGGGTTGCCATTTCTTTCTCCAGGGGATCTTCCTGACCCAAGGATCAAACCCAGTTCTCCTGCACTGCAGGCAGATTCTTTACAATCTGAACATGGGGAAGCCCTACGATACTGAATACTGAAAGATCATAATTAGATATGTTTAATTTTTTTAAGAGACTACCGAACTGTTTTTCTAAGTAACTTTATCCTGTTACAGTTCCACCAGCTGTATAAGATACTTTAGGTGCTGCATAGCCTCACCAGTTTTGCGTATGGTCAGTCTTCCTAGATTTGTTGTAACAGATGTGTAGTATCTTATTGTGGTTTTGATTTACATTTCCCTGACTACTGATATTAAGCATCTTTTTCTGTGCTTATTTACCATACATATAACTTCACTGATGTTCTAATATTTTGTCAAATTTTTTAATGAGTTGTGTGCTTTTAATCATTGAATTTTGAGTTTCATATATTTTGGATACAAATCCTTGATAAGTTAGGTTCTTTCTATATATTTTCTCCTACCCTGTGGCTTGCCTTTTTATTACCTTAATAATGTTATTCATAGAGCAGAAGTGTTTACTTTTGATGTTGCCCAATTTGTTAATTTGTTCCTTTGTGAATCACACTATGAGCATTGTAAATATCTAAGAAATCCTTGCCTTCCCCAAGGTTACAAAGATGTTTCCCTGTGTTTTCTTCTAGAAGCTTTATAGTTTTAAGTTTTATATTTAGGTTTATGATGTTGAGCTATTTTTATATATGGTAATTAAAGAGTATTATTTTTTTCTGCATATGGATTCAGTGTGTTCCAGCACCATTTGTTTGTTCTTCTAAAATGATTTTATTTATTTATTTGGGTGTGCCAGGACTTCATTGCTTCCCAAAGGCTTTCTCTAGTTTTGGTGAGCAGGGGCTACTCTTTATTGCAGTACACAGGCTTCTCATTGTGGTGTCTGCTCTTGTTGCAGAGCATAGACTTCAGTAGCTGCACCATTCGGGCTCAGTTATCACAGTGGATGGACTCTAGGGCAAGCGGGGTGCAGTAGCTGCAGCTCGCGGGCCCTAGAGCAGCAGGCTTCCGTAATTGCAGCATGGGAGCCCAGAGGCTTTGGTGCACAGCCTTAGTTGCTCTGCACATAGAATCTTCCTAGACCAGGAATCAAACCCATGTCCCGTGCACTGGCAGATGGATTCTTATCCACTATGCGACCAGGGATTCTTGTCACCAGCATCATATGTTGAAAATCATTTTTCTTCACTGGATTGCCTTTGCATTTTGTAGAAAACCATTCGTATCTGTGTACCTCTGTTTCTGGTATCTTTGTTCTACTGGTTGCTTTCTTCATCTGTATACTATTATAATAATATTTTAATTTTTGCAATTACATGTAAGTCTTGAAATTAGTGTTAGTCCTCCACGTGTTTTGTTTTGTCCAAAGATGTTGTGGCTATCTTAGCTGCTTTGCATTTCATATGAATTTTAGAATGTCTTGAAAATTTCACCAATAAAAGCTTATTTGTATTTTGATTTGGATTGTATTTGTAGATCAGTACCGCAGAATTGACATTTTTACAACGTTGAGTTTTCTGACTACTGTTCATAGTATGTCTCTCCCTTTATTTAGGACTTTAAATTCTCAGCAGTTTTGTCATTGTCAGAGCAGAAGATATGTACCCTCTGTGTCATATTTATCTGTGATTATTTCATATGTCATTTTGATGCTATTATAAATGGTAGTTTTAAAATTTGAATTTCTACTGTTTATTGCTAATACATAGAAATAAGTTGATTTTTGTAAATTGATCTTTTATCCTAAAACCTTGTTGAACTCACATTAGTTTTAGTAGCGTTTTTTTCCTATAGATCCCAGCAGTTTTTTTAAAAAAGACTATCAGGTTATAAATGAATAAACAGGTTTTTCTTCCTTTGCCATGTGGCTACCTTCTATGTCTTCTTCCTGCCATGTGTTGAATCAGTTCAGTTCAATTCAGTCGCTCAGTCATGTCCAACTCTGTGACCCCATGAACTGCAGCATGCCAGGCCTCCCCTGTCCATCACTAACTCCCAGAGTCCACCCAAACCCATGTCCATTGAGTTGGTGATGCCATCCATCCATCTGATCCTCTGTCGTCCCCTTCTCCTCCTGCCCTCAATCTTTCCCAGCATCAGGGTCTTTTCAAATGAGTCAGCTCTTCACATCAGGTGGCAAAAGGATTGGAGTTTCAGCTTCAACTTGTGTTGAATGGAGGTAGTTTTAAAAAAATGTGCATCCCTGCTTTATTTCTCTATTTATTTGTTTACTGCACTGTGTGGCATGCGGGATCTTACTTTCCTGATAATGGATTGAACCCTGTCCCCCCTGCATTGGAAGGCAGAGTCTTAGCCACTGGACCACCAGGGAAATCCCAGTCCTTGGTTTATTTTTTATCTTAGGAAGAAAGCATTAAGTCCTTTACCATTAGATATTGGGTTATCTGCAGTTTTTGTAGATGCGTTTTATCAGGTTGAGGACATTTCCTTCTAGTCCTGGTTTGCTGAGAGTTTTTATCGGTAATGAATGTTTGATGTTGTTGCAGTTCAGTTACTAAGTCATGTCTGACTCTTTTAGACCCCATGGATTGTAGCCTGCGAGACTCCTCTGTAATCCCCTGGAGTTTCCTCAAATTTATGTCTATCAAGTCAGTGATGCTGTCAAACCATCTCATCCTCTGCCACTTCCTTCTCCTTTGCCTTCAGTCTTTCTCAGCACCAGGATCTTTTCCAGTGAGTTGACTCTCTGCATCATGGCCAAAGTATTAGGGCTTCAGCATCAGTCCTTCCAGTGCATATTAAGAGTTGATTTCCTTGAGGATTGACTGGTTTGATCTATCCACAGGACTCTCAAGAGTTTTCTCCAACACCACAATTCAATTCAAAACCACCAGTTCTTCGGCCCTCAGCGTTCTTCATGGTCCAACTCTCACATCCATACATGACTACTGGAAAAATCATAGCTTTGACTGTCTGGACCTTGTTGGCAAAGTAATCTCTCTGCTTTTTAATACATTATGCCAGAGCTTTTCTTCCAAGGAGCAGTTGTCATTTAATTTCATGGCTGCAGACCGTCTGCAGTGATTTTGGAGCCCAAGAAAATAAAATCTGTCACTGCTTCCACTTATTCCTCCTCTATTTGCCATGAAGTGCTGGAACTAGATGCTGTGACCTTCATTTTTTGAATGGTGAATTTTAAGCCAGCCTTTCCACTTTCTCTCCGCTTTCAGCCTCATCAGGGGGCTCTTTAGTTCCTCTTCCCTTTCTGCCTTTAGACTGATGTCATCTGCATATTTGAAGCTGATGACATTTCTCCTGGCAGTCTTAATTCCAGTTTGTGACTCAACCAGGTGGCATTTCACATGATGTAGTCTGCATATAAGTTAAATAAGTAGGGGGATAATACATAGCCTTGACATACTCTTTTCCCAATTTTGAACCAGTCCGTTGTTCCATGTCTGGTTCTAACTATTGCCTCTTCACCCACACAGGTTTCTCAGGAGACAGGTAACATGGTCTGGTATTCCATTCTCTAAGAATTTTGCACAGTTTGTAGTGGTCCACACAGTCAAAGGCTTTGCATAGTCTTGAAAGAAAAATAGATGTTTTCCTGGAATTCCTTTGCTTTCTCCATGATCCAGTGAATGTTGGCAATTTGTTCTCTGGTTTGTCTGCCTCTTAAAAATCCAGCTTGTACATCTGGAAGTTCTTGGTTCATGTACTGCTGAATCCTAGTTTGAAAGATTTTGAGTATAACCTTGCTAGCATGTGAAATTGTGTGGTAATTTGAACGTTGTTAGGCATTGCCCTTCTTTGAGATTGGGATGAAAACTGACCTTTTCCAGTCCTGTGGCCACTGCTCAGTTTCCCAAATTTGCTGACATATGTAGTGCAACACTTTAACAGCATCATCTTTTAGCATTTTAAATTTTAATAGTTCAGTTGGAATTCTGTCACCTCCACTAGCTTTGTTTGTAGTCATGCTTCCTAAGGCCCAGATGTCTTCATATTCCAGGATGTCTGGCTCTAGGTGAGTGACCATACCATCAGGGTTATTAGAGTCATTAAGACCTTTTTTTGTATAGTTCTCCTGCATAAGTTGGATGTTAGATTTTGTTAAATGCCCTTTTCCTGCATCAACTGAAATGATTTTATACTTCTTCTTTTTTGTCAATATGGCGAATTACATTGGTTTTCAGATGCTAATCTTGCTTTCCTGAGATAAACCCCAGTTAGTAATGATATATCGTCCTTTTTATTGTTATGTTTTGGTAATGTCTTTGTCTGGGTTTGGTAATAGTTTAATACTCAAAGAATGAATTGAGAACTATTGTCTTAAAATTTCTAAAAGCATCATTACTGTTATTTCCTCACGAAGTGTTTTGTAGAATTTACCAGGAAAACTATCTAGGCCTGGAGTTTCCTTTGTAGGAAGATTTGTTTTTTTAATTACAAATTCAACTCCAAGATTATTCAACTTCTTTAGTAAATACATGTCTTTCTCGGTTATACGTTTCATTCTGAGGGAGCTGTGCTACTTTGTGTGTAGAATATGCAGTGTCATCTCTCTCGTTTCTGCAGTTGATAATCTGTGACTTCCTAATTTCTGGTCTAACTACAGGCATTCCTTGGAGGTACTGCAGGTTTGGTTCCAGACCTGTGATAAAGCAAGTCACACAAAGTTTTTAGCTTCCCAGTGTATATAAAAGTTATGTTTATATAATACTATAGTCTGTTAAGTGTGCATTAGCATTACGTTTAAAAAAGTGTTCATATCTTCACCAAACCTTAATTATTTTACCGCTAAAAAGTGGTATCATCTGAGCCTTCAGTAAGTCACAGTAGTAACATCAAAGGTCACTGATTACAGATCACCAGACAAATCTAATAATAATGGAAAAATGGGAAATATTGAGAGAATTATCAAAATGTGACACAGATGCATGAAATGAGCAAATGCTGTTGGAAAAATGGCACTCACTGAATTGTCTGACATAGGGTTACCATAAACCTTCTATTTGTCAAAATAACACAGTATCTGCAAAGCACAATAAAGTGAAGTACAGTAATAAGGTATGCCTGTAACTATTATGAATTTTGTTGATCTTTTTGTAGAACCAGCAATTGGCCTCACTGGTTCTCTCTGTTATTTTTCTGTTTCCCATTTCATTGATTTCTGCTCTGGTCTGGTTTGTGTCTAGTATTTTTGCCTTAAGCATCTTTGCCACAATCATTTTTGCCTCATAACTAATTGGCCATAAGGCACTCTTGCTGTAAAACATGAAATAATGAAAAATAAAATGTGTGTAGTAGACTCATGACCATACAATGCAAATGACTGATTTTATGTTGTGAGCTGTCCCTAAGCACTTGCTTGCATTCTTCTGTTCATTATATTCATATATATATACATATACATTTGTCCCCTGGTTTGGCATCACACTTTTTCTTTTTTCACTAAAATTTCTTCCTTCATTAGGAGAGATATCAGTTTCCAAACAATAGGATGCATGTTTGTTGTACTTGAGGTTTATACTTTATCGTGAAAGCCTCTGAACTCTTGCTTGTTCTTGGTATATTGTCACACTTCTGTTGGCAGACATTCCGAATTTCTAGGGGAAATGTGGTTTCAACTCTTTACCTTTGAGATCCTCAGCCTCTTTCTCCTCCAATGTAGTGTGTTTCAAAATAGGAAACATCTCTTGGGGCAAATCAGCATCATCTGTCAGCTGGACAGGGTCATCATTAACAGTTGCTGATGTGTTAGAAAAGCTTAACACATCTCACCCAGTTGAAACGCAACAGCCAAACCAAAAAGTATCACCCAATTATATTATCTTTGTCACAGAGTTGCCTTATGACCAGTTAGTTTTGTGGCAAAAATGTTTACAACAAAACTGCTTACAGCAAACATACCTGGAACTAGTCTATTACATCCTTTCTTCTTGTGATTTTGAATTTAATTTGCTCTTAATTTTCTAGCTTCTTAAGATAGAATATTTGCTCATTGATTTGATAACTTTTCCTAAAATAGACATTTAGCACTTTAATTTTCTAAGTACTACTTTTGCTTCCTGCCTCCAAATTTTGGTATGTTTATTTGGTATTTTTATTTTAAACTAGTTCAGAATATTTTCTGATTTCACTTTCACGTCCTTTTTATGGGTTATTTAGAGGTGCATTATTTAGTTTCCAGGTATTTGGGATTTCCCAGATACGTTTGTTTTTAATTTCTAATTTAACTCTATCATAAGAGACAATGGGGCCTCCCTGGTGGCTCAGTAGTAAAGAATCTGCCTGCCAATGCAGGAGACATGGGTTCAATTCCTAGGTCAGGAGGATCCCCTGGAGAAAAATGACAACCCACTCTAGTATTCTTGCCTAGGATAATCCCATGGACAGAGGAGCCTGGTGGACTATAGTCCATGGAGTCACAAAAGAGTCAGACACAACTTAGCAACTAAACAGCAAGAGGAAATAGTTTGTATGATTTAAATCATTTTTAATTTATTAAGAATTATTTTATGGCCCAGAAAGTGGTCTATCTTGAGAGATGTTCTGTGTAAAACTGAAAAGAAAGTGTATTCTACTTTTTGGGGTGGGATGTTCTACAAATGCCAATTAAATGCCAAGTCATTGGTAGTGTTGTTCAAGTGTTCTGTGTCCTTACTGACTGAAGACATAACCATCCAATCCATCTACCATCCGATACTCAAGTCTGGCATCCTGGCATGCTCTCTGTTCGTTCCTTTCTCTTGCCCCGCTCCACACCTCTGTAGTCATCAGACGCTCTTCGTTTTATCCTCTGACAGGTCTCAGTGCCTTTTTTCCTCTCTCCACCTCTGTCCCTCTCCAGTCAGCTGTCGCCTGACACCTGAGATCACCTTCTAACCAGTCTTGTCACCTCCAGAATTTGTCTTCTTGTTCCCTTCCCACCACAGCAAAGTTCAAGTGCAGTTAATTACATAATCCCTTGCTAAAGTCTTCCTGTGTCTTCCTTCGACCACACTGACCAGCATTTCTTAGTTGGAATGGAAGTGTTTGTGAACCTGAGGATCCATGATCAGTACCGGCCTGCTTCTCTGGTCTCATCTTTCGTGGTGGCCCACGTGTTGTGTGCCCTCTGTCCCTACAGGGCACCCCTTCCTGCCATTGCTTCAGCTCACTAGGAGGCTTCTTTGTGAAGGCTTTCAGGTCCCATCTACCTTTGTTCTCCTAGCTCTGTTTCCAGCTGATTTGGACAGAATTCCCTCTTGTTGCAGTAATAACAACAATAGCACTAATGACTAATGGTCAGTAATCCTTTTTATAATGTAAAGATTAGAGTTCTAAGCATACTTTATGTATATTAACACATACAGTGTGAACAAAAATTCTATAAAATTAATACTATTATTTTCCCCATTTTATAAATGAGTGAACTAAGACACTGTGAGGTTCAATAGCCTTGTGGTAGGTCTTGCAGGTTTTTTCTTGCGTAGCCAAGTGTAATGCACTGGGTGAAGGGAACTGCTGTAAATAGGCCTCAGTGCAGTTGTGAGGTGAGGAGGGAAGGGAAATATTCCATAGTCCTATGATTAGATCTCATTTTTTTAGTGAGCTTTTGCTCTGGATGATAAACTTCACAAGTGTGTGTGTGTGTGTGTGTGTGTGTGTGTGTGTGTGTGTACATGCATACACATTCATATGGTTTCTTTATCCCTGCTAAGGTGGAACAGAATGGCTATAGAGGACTGGAGTTGAGTATTTTTCTTCCCCAGGTCAGCTAGGCTCTGATAATACCCTAGCAGGCTGTATGCTGGTTGACAAGTTTCCTCTGAAGGCAGGCATTGTTAAGAGGGGGATGCCTCTTGCCTTCCCTCTGCATGAAGCCAAGAGGAATTTTTCTCCCATAATTCTGTGGGAATCTGGTTGAGCTTTCTAAAGTAAGTTTTAAAATACAATGGGGTTACCCCAGTGACTAGGCTTCTTGAGTTTTTTTAACTCAGGGTTGTCAACGGTGAGCCACCAGCAGTTTGTTAAATGTGCTTACTCAGTTGTGTCCGGCTCTTTTTGTGTCTCCATGAACTGCAGCCCACCAGGCTTCTCTGTCAATGGAATTTCCCAGGTAAGAATATTGGAGTGGGTTGCCACTGCCTACTTAAGGTTATCTTTCCGACCGAGGGATCAAGCCTGCATCTTTTGTGTAGGGAAGTGTGTTCTCTACCGCTGAGCCACCTGGGAAGCCTGCACTTATCATCTACAGTGCAGGTTTGTCTGCCCTGGCACTGGGTCTTGCAGTAGTTTCTGCTGGTGAGTCTCTCCTATAAGTGGTGACTTCTTGCATTTGTTTGTCTGTCTTTCTAGTGTTGGGGACCAAGGCTTGTCCTTTGCCCTCCCCTCTCTTAAGGATTCAAGAAGAGTTGTTTATTTTTCAGCCCATTCAGCTTCTTTATTGTTAGGATGGAGGGACAAACTGGAAGGCCCAGAGTTCTCTTACTAAATTGTGTTACTTTCTGTTGTTCTTTGTAGATGATAAGAAAGGCATTATTGTCATTTCCTTTCAGCAGCCTGGAAACATTAAGTGTTTCTAATATGATGGTATAATGGCTTTGGAAACTCTCAGGAGAAATGAGAACCACTGGATGACAAAATGTGTGTGTATATCTGTTGAGGGGAGGACATATGATAGTAGTGAGAAAGGCTAATGTCTAGAACAGAAGAAAACAATTAGCCCAATTAGTTCAGTTGAGCAAGTGTGTATTGAGCTAATACACAATAGTCAATAATAGTCTGGGTTGAGCCCAGGCATGAATACATTGTATAGAACCCCAGATAAATTTAATAAAACCACTGACCAGATGATCTAATTTGTAAGATTCTATGGTAGTTAGGGTATTACCCTCAGTGAACTATTGGGTCATTTATAGTAAGCTAACTTACATTTGGTGTTAAAATGAACTCAAGTGTTTTGACTCTGACAGTTACCAAATGAAGGGTATAGTTTCAAAGAGTTTGTGTACTATGAAAATATACTTGCCACAACCTTCATACTAACTTTACATATCTTTTTCTGATTCAGAAGGTACTTCAGATCTTGCAATGCCTTAAGACTTTCATGATAAAATCAGCTTTTGTTTTATAGGCTATACATATGAGAGGTACTATAGGACACTGGCCTGAATTGTATACTTACTGTGTGGCATGAATCTAGAGTAACATATTTTTTAAATTTCTGAAAAAACTCTTTCCTCCTGTTGGATCTAATAGATGACTGGTTTCTAACCCTGTGTCCTTAGTGATCTGTATAATGGTCAAAACTCAGGATAAGGTAAGGTAGCTGGTTTCCATTTTTAACTTTTTGTGAATTAAATCATTTTGTTATAAATATGTCTAGATTTAAATGTTGAAGATATTAATCTATAATCTCTATTGGGATGTTACATTGGCTTTGCATTTGAATTCCCAAAATGTCTTTTTTTTTTTTTTTTTTTACTAGTTAAGTGCTTTGGCTTATTTGGAAATCTTCAAGAAATTATGCTTTCTAAACTGTCTTTTCATCTTTTTTTTTTTTTCAAGTGAGTTACTTCACTCATTAGTGTAGAAAGTTGGATTTTATTGTAGACTGTCATGTTTTCTACATACTCTATGTCCAAAGAATACAAATTATCCTCCACTATCTATCAGGAACTTTTTGTTTGAATAGCTATTAGTCTAGTCTGTATTATTATTATAACAACAGTAATTTCTAGTGCTATTGAAGTGAGTGGGCTGTTGGCATTTTCATTATAACTTCTTTCAAACAATGAGTTGCCATTGAGCTATAAAAATGTTCTCTGTTCCCTTTGCATTGAAGGGATTCATTTTCACAGCCTTTTCTTTTCTGTTGTTGTTTTTTTCTCTTTTTCTTTCCTTGAAAGTTCTATAAAATTATGTTCAAGTGAAACAAATGTAAAATAGGAAATTGGTCATTTAGGGTATGTTCTCTAGTGCAGGTGTAAGGTACAGTTTTTACTGAGTGTAACACACGGAACAATCCTGATCGTGGCATTGGGCTGATGATAAACTTGCTGCAGTATATGATAATAAAGGCTTAATAACTGAGCATATCCTTCAGGCTGAAAGAGATTTTTCATATTGGGAAATTTATTTTCCCAGAAAAGATACAAATTGTACTTATCAGAGAGGGCAAGAGTGAGAAATAGGCGAATAAAAGTCCTGCCATGCCATCTATGGCATCCATTACAATACAGTGCTTTTTATGTGTTTTCTTCTTAGGAGTCTCATTGTCTTAAGCTTTAGTCTGTGTCCTATATCATGGGGTTTTATTTGCTTCATTGTCATTTATGAATACCCAAGTGTTCCACAGGGAGAATTCTGTAAGCTAATTGGAACCAAAAGGCAATTATAAGCAGTAGAACTGTAATCAGTGTGCCAAAAATATATATTTTTATCCACAATGAAAGTTAAATAACCTAGAAAATAGTTGTGATACTTCACACTTACAAATCTTGCATCTACATGATCTTTATTCTGAGGAGTGAAAATGTTTTTACACGCATTCTGATTAATTCACAGAAATCTGCATAAAGAAGGTAAGTTTTAACTGTGGTTTTTAAAGGGCCAAACTCATTATCCATTTACAGGATGGCATTTGCAGGATTAAAATTAGACTCTCTTCCAGACTTCTGGTCTGCTACTTCAGTTCTATATGTTAGACCATTCTTTGTTTTAGGAGAGTCCCTTGTAATTTTTAACACCTTTAAGGAAAACACATTTTTAAAAGGCAGTTTAGTTCTGTTTTGGTAGAAGAAGCAGGAAACAAAACATTGCTCTATGTAGTTTTTGCTTTTTAAGTTGTTTTAGCTCTTTGCCTCAAAGGAAAGAATAAAAAGTCAGAAAATAAGTTCAGCTTCAGGAAATTCTCAAGAGGAGGGAAGGATTTGTACTCAGACTGAGACTGGAGGCAAGGAGCCTGGAGTGGGACTGGCTATGGGCCACAGGTGTTAAATGCCCCTTACCCCTCTCTGAGCCCTGAAGACAGGGTGGCAGTGACTGCAGCACCTTGACCCTGGTCTTAGCTTACCTTGTCAAGAAATTTTGCTTCCCACACGGCTGCTATATTTAGTGTTCAAACATACAACAATCCAGGTGATATTTTTTCACAAGTTCATTTTTCTCTTGTTCTAACCTGAAAAAAAAAAAAATGGAGGTTCAATTGAAGGGATCTTTTTCATAGAAAAATCCTTTCTCAAACCTTCGGTCATATTTTACCTTCTGCCTGAAATTTCCTTTTTACCCCCATTCTCTTAGATAATATTTCATTACCACCAGTACTCAATTTGGTGGGTCACCTTCTCTGAACCTAAAGGGCTTCTATCTTGTAACTTATCATCCTGTATCCTAGTGGTTTATTTATCCTTCTCCCTGCCCAGATAGATCTCTCCCAGAAAGGTAAGAACCATGGTTTTCATATTCTCATCTCTAGTGCTTCAAATAAAAGAGGTATTCAGTCCATGGGTTTAGAATGAATAACTGTTCAGAGCTCTTATTTCCATAATGCATATGTTATTAACTTAAATTGCACTTTATACTTATTTGAAAAATATTCATTCATCTTTTCAGATTTAAATTTATCTTTGTTCTCTCAGAATAGTCATAAAACTATTTAACCTGGTATCCTCAGATTTTTTACTTAAATAATGGGAATGTGACCTATAAGGGTATTGCTACTGTAAAAATCACAGGGACTTAAAAGAAAATTGAAAAGGAGAAAAAGTATATTTCTGTATAATTGTTAGTGATTCTGAAAGATATGCTTCATTTTTCAGAAATGAAAAAATGCTTATCAGTTTGGTTTTGAAAAAATTTTTTTAATTTCATCTTCCCCATATTTAATAGGAAGAGTACTCCGAATACACACAGGTTCATAGAAGACCACTCTGCTCTCCCAATTTTGATACTTAATTCTTGAAATTCTTTTATTAGATAGTAAATGTTTAACTTCATAATTAGACAAAAGCACAAATGATAAATTCTGCAGGAGATAGCTAATATAAACAGGATAAAATAATGAGCTCTTTCTTCACAGCAGGTTTGGACCAGGAGGCCTTGGATACCTCAAGGAGAGTGGGAAGAAAGCAGACTTTGCCTAGGGAATGGTGTGCTTACCTGGGGGAACTATTGACCTTTGGTTCATTTTTTTTGTAAATTAATTTTAACTGGAGGCTAATTACTTTACAATATTATAGTGCTTTTTGCCATACATTCACATGAATCAGCCATAGGTCCCCCATCCTGAACCCTCCTCCCACCACACCCCTCCATCCCACCCCTCAGGGTCATCCAGTGCACCAGCCCTATCTCACGCATCGGACCTGGACTGGCGATAGGTTTCACATATGGTGATACACATGCTTCAGTGCTGTCCTCTCAGATCATCCCACCCTCGCCTTCTCCCACAGAGTCCAAAAGGCTTTTCTTTACATCTGTGTCTCTTTTGCTGTCTCATGTATAGGGTCATCATTATCATCTTTCTAAATTCCATATATATGCATTATTACACTGTATTGGTGTTTTTCTTTCTGACTTACTTCGCTCTATTTAATAGGCTCCAGTCTCATCCACCTCATTAGAACTGATTCAAATGCATTCTTTTTAGTAGCTGAGTAATATTCCATTGTGTATATGTACCACAGTTTTCTTATCCATTCATTTGCCAATGGACATCTAGGTTGCTTCCATGTCCTGGCTGTTATAAACAGTGCTGTGATGAACATTGGGGTACATATGTCTCTTTCAATTCTAGTTTCCTCGGTGTGTATGCCCAGCAGTGGGATTGCTGGGCCATATGCCAGTTATTTCCAGTTTTTTAAGGAATCTCCACACTGTTCTCCCCATAGACCTTTTGTTCTTAAGCCATCTGTCCTGTAACATAGAACCTGACCCAGACACCCTCTGAGGTCTGAAGAAGGGAGGTAAGTGGAGTGGAGTTAGTGGATCTTTCTTCCCAGCACCTCTGCCTGCAATTTTAGTTGTCAGATCATGTCAAAAGATTCTTTTCCTTTGCCTTTAATTAGAAGAAGACTTTCTGATTCCTTCAAGACCACACAAGAATATTAACTAATATTAATATTATTAATATTAGTTAATATTAACAATAATATTAATATATAATAATATAATTTTCTAAAACTATGCATTTTTATCTTGTGATCCAAAATTGAAATGTCAGGCTGGATCATGAAGTGAAAAGTGAAGTCGCTCAGTCGTGTCCGACTCTATGCGACCCCAGGGACTATAGCCCACCAGGTTCCTCAGTCCATGGGATTTTCCAGGCATGAATACTGGAGTGGGTTGCTATTTCCTTCTCCAGGTGATCTTCCTGACCCAGGGATCGAACCTGGGTCTCCCGCATTGTAGGCAGACACTTTACCGTCTGAGCTACCAGGGAAGGGCTCCAGGCTGGATCATAGTCAGAGACAAATAGAACACAAAAGTATTTTTTAAGAGATTCAAATCTCCTTTGTTAAGAAAAGTTGAATCCTAATATCAAAAGACTCACTGCTTTTGCATTATGAACCAGAGAGTAAACATCTCTGGGAACTGCTATTCTAAGGTCAGATTCCTTCTAGAGGGCATTTCTTTGTGGACTCTGAAACTTGGTTTAAAGATGGCAGTGACACCTTGTTAGGCAGTACTGGAGCAGTTTCAGGGTGCTCCTCAGGTGACCTTGGCTTTGCTTCTCCACTGCCTCTCATCACTTGCTCATCCCTTGTGTAAAACCAGGAAAAACCAAGGCAGAAGTGAAATTATGATGTGGGGATTGGAAGCTGTGTGATGAGGAGAGGCTGATTTGGTAGAAATATGTCCTGTAATTATGGGACCCTTATTTTTGACAGGTGTTTACCTCAAAATATTGAGTTAAATCAGGGTCCCTAATTACAGAAAAGTAGAAAAAGGCAGAGTGGGACTGTAATAAAACAAGGGAGGCCTGGGAGAGATGATTATGGAAGATAATAGACATTAGCAAAGGGCTGTAAGAAACATTTTCCCTGGGTGACTGCCAACTGGCTTTGATTGAATAGATCATAAACTGAGTTTGCAGGAATGTTTCCAAGTGTACAGAATGTGTTGTGGGAACTGGCAAACCTCCTGACAAAAGTGGGTGAGGTTCTAATTGTTAACTGTCAAGATGGGCATTTTTGGTTAAGAGCTCTTATTGGTTCTTTTCCCATGGTTTCCAGTATAACCTACATTTGGTACAGGGCACAATATAGGTTATAATGTAACTTGATAAGGACTCTACTGTCTAAGGAGAAGTTCCAACGGTGAAGTATTACTGCTGCTTTTCCATATAGAGAATAACATTCTTAAGCAAAAAAGTCTGAGGAAATCTATTTTTTACATTATTTTACCATCATAGAAACTATGCTCTGTCATAATTACTACAAGTTTGTGTCAATTACAGAATACCTTTAGTGGGCCATCAATCTGCAACGGATTTGATACCATGAGGGGTTTCCATAGTGTGCATGGCCTTAAGGGTTGGGCCATTTATCAAATTATAACATATATTGAGCTTTAATTATTCACTGTAATCTGAATAAAGGAATGTTATTTTTCACGAGTCAATCTTATATACCCTAGAAAACAGAGGACTTCAAAATGAGTCAGAATGAAAGTTTAAGGACCTGAACTGTCTGTCCTCCTCTTCTATAAATAAATTCAGTTCAGTTGCTCTGTTGTGTCCGACTCCTTGCGACCCCATGGACTGCAGCACGCCAGGCCTTCCTGTCCATTGAATTGGTGATGCCATCCAGACATCTCATCCTCTCTCGTCCCCTTCTCTTCCTGCCCTCAGTCTTTCCCAGCATCAGGGTCTTTTCAAATGAGTCAGTTCTTCACATCAGGTGGCCAAAGTTTTGGAGTTTCAGCTTCAACATCAGTCCTTCCAATGAATATTCAGGACTGATTTCCTTTAGGAGGGACTGGTTGGATCTCCTTGCTGTCCAAAGGACTCTCAGGAGTCTTCTCCAACACCACAGTTCAAAAGCATCAATTATTTGGTGCTCAGCTTTCTTTATAGCCCAAGTCTCACATCCTTACATGACTACTGGAAAAACCATAGTTTTGACTAGATGGACCTTTGTTGGCAAAGTAACATCTCTGCTTTTTAATATGCTGTCTAGTTTGGTCATAGTTTTTCTTCCAAGGAGCAAACATCTTTTAATTTCATGGCTGCAGTCACCATCTGGAGTGATTTTAGAGCCCAAAAAGATCAAGTCTCTCACTCTTTCCATTGTTTCTGATCTATTTGTCATGAAGTGATGGGACCAGATACCATGATCTTAAGTTTTCTGAATGTTGAGTTTTAAGGCAGCTTTTTCACGCTCCTCTTTCGCTTTCCTCAAAAAGCTCTTTAGTTCTTCTTCACTTTCTGCCATAAGGGTGGTGTCATCTGCATATCTGAGGTTATTGATATTTCTCCCAGCAGTCTTGAATCCAGCTTGTGCTTCTTCCATCCTAGCGTTTCTCATGATGTACTCTGCATATAAGTTAAATAAGCAGGGTGACAATATACAGCCTTGACGTACTCTTTCCCAATTTGAAACCAGTCTGTCGTTTGTTCCATGTCCAGTTCTAACTGTTTTTCTTGACCTGCATACATATTTCTCAGGAGGCAGGTCAGGCGATCTGGTATTCCCACCTCTTGAAGAATTTTCCACGGTTTGTTGTGATCTACACAGTCAAAGACTGTGGCTTTTAGTCAATAAAGCAGAAGTAGATGTTTTTCTGAAACTCTCTTGCTTCTTTTGATGATCCAGTGGTTGGCAATTTGATCTCGGGTTCCTCTGCCTTTTCTAAATCTAGCTTGAACATCTGGAAGTTCACAGTTCACGTACTGTTGAAGGCTGGCTTGGAGAATTTTGAGCATTACTTTGCTAGCATGTGAGATGAGTACAATTGTGCAGTAGTTTGAGCATTCTTTAGCATTGCCTTTCTTTGGGACTGGAATGAAAACTGGAAACTTGGTGATTACTTAAAATTAAAATCACAAGAGATGTATTCTGAGTAATAGCACCATACAAATTATATGCTCATGACAGCATTAGGCATCTTTAAAGAAATATTAGTTTACGATGAACAGAATTAGTACTTTAGTGAAAAGTTTATTGCCTTCTTAATAAGGACTACTTATTTATAAATAAGTACAACCAGATTAAATTACTGACACATAGTATCCCTAATTAAGAATTTGTGGATCAGATATCTCTTGGTAACAGCAATTGACTAGAAAACTGTAGGTACTTTGGAAAAGTGATCATATAAATAAAAATGTTTGGTAGTAAAAGCAACCTCAGAAATCCGTGGGTCAGAGTCTGTCATTTTACAGGTGAGACTATTGAAGCCAAGAATGATTAAATTATTTACCAAAGATCTGAAAGCCAGGAAGAGAATACTGGGCTCCTGACTTTCTATACATATCAAATTATTACCGTAAATGTTTTATTTCTTCTGTTCCAAAATTCTACAAAACGCTATAGAAATAACCAAATCAAAAGCTGGTTAAGATACAACCTGAATGTGATCCTTGAGACAGTAGCCATATTATTCATTTTTAATCTCCTGGTACCTAGCATAGTATAAATTTTAAGAAGCCAATATACTTTTCATTAAAGTACTAATTCTGTTCATTGTAAAATAGTATTTCTTTGAAGATGCCTAATGCTGTCATGAGCATATAATCTGTATGGTGCTATTACTCAGAATACTTCTTTTGTGATTTTAATTTTAAGTAATCACTAAGGAGAGGAAAACATTCATCAGTTATCTGCTGCTGCTAAGTTGCGTCAGTCATGTCCCACTCTGTGTGACCCCATAGATGGCAGCCCACCAGGCTCTGCCATCCCTGGGATTCTCCAGGTAAGAACACCGGAGTGGGTTGCCATTTCCTTCTCCAATGCATGAAAGTGAAAGTGAAGTCGCTCAGTCGTGTCTGACTCTTCTTGACCCCATGGACTGCAGCCTACCAGGCTCCTCCACCCATGGGATTTTCCAGGCAAGAATACAGGAGTGGGTTGCCATTGCTTTCTCCCCAGTTATCTGTTAGAATTAGAAAAACAAAATCCTATATTTTGGACCTTGCATTTGGGAGGCTATGTGGCCTCTCCCAAAGAGGATTTCTTCCAAGATGTGGTAGAATCCTGTTTTTCTTTTCAGATTTTGTATTGAGTAACTACTTGTGATTTTACTGACTTATATGCAGATAAGTTTTTGCTTGCTGATTTTTCTTTCATCAGTTACAATATTTTGATTCAGGATTGCACTGTGTAGGCTACCCAGTGAGACTTTGGTGGGGTGGGGGAACTCAAGATATACATAACTAGAGTGCTCCCTTCCCTGCTGGCAGAATTCAGGAACATCAGAAAATACATCTTTTGGATAACAAGAAAAATGCACTGCAGTCTCGTCTCACTCTGCTGTTATAGTCATCTCACAACTAATAAGTTTAGAAATACAGCTTATGGCTTTTTAGTGAATTTTTTCTTAGCATACATTTCACAACTTTTTAAAGTTTTTGACACTTTTGTCTGCCAAAATTTCAGAGAGATAGTAAACATAAGCAATTTTGTGTGCATTGGTAAAACCATCAAATATAAAAGAAGCTTTTGTCATATATTTTGATAACTTGATGCAATTATAAACTCTTATAAATTGAGGATAAATTTAACTTCAAAGATCCTAGTTCAAGATGCAAGGGTTTTTTTTAGAGTTATTCAGAATTCTAAGCCTATCACAGCTATTTACCTACAGATGAATTATGCCAGGAATGTGAATTTCATACAGCCTTCTGAAAAACTTCATGTTTACTGTTTATACATTGGACAAAAGTAAAAGACCCTGTTCTGACTGAGAAATTTTAAAAGCACCTGGTTTATGGTTTTGTTGTTCTATGCGTGTATATGAATATTTTGGAATTCACATCATGATCATTCAGTATAGCCATATGCAATTATGTTTGGCACATTTTCAAGGTGATCACTGATAGGAAAATGTGTAACTTATCTTACTCATCAAATAAGCAATTAACAATGAAAAAAAAGTATATAGTTGCAAGAAAGCATTGAGATTAAGAACTGGATTCTCTGCAATGTAACTGTTTCCTGTTCAGGTAAAACACATGAAAGTGTGTCACTTGTGGCTTAGCAAACTTGCATAAATATAAATAAGGAAGATGAGGTTATACACAGAACCAGGCATTTCTGTTTTAATGTGAATAGGTCAACTAAACAATGAAAATTTAAAAGTAAAAAGATTGAGATAAATCAGAAAGCAATATTGTAGGAAAAAAAATAAAGGTGTTTTTTTTTTTTTAGCGCTTACCAAGTGCTTTCACAAACAGTTCTTTGAACCTTAGAACACCCTGGTGAGACCTGTGTGGTAGAGCTTGTCATCATCCTTGTTTTACCACCGAGCCTTGCCTGCAGTTGGGCAGATTCATATAGCAGAGCTGGGATGAGAATGAGCTCTTCTGATGCCACATCCCTGCTATCTAATTCTGCACTGCTGTATATCTAACTGATAACACTGGTGTGGCAGCAGCTAGGATCAGAGATTGCTTCTTACCAAAGGCCAGCTTCAGACAGGTTCTTTGTCGTGGTCTCCTCTTCTGGTCCTTTAGTTCCATCTCAGGTACTCAAAAAAATGAAGGGGAAGGAAAAAAAAAAAAAAAAAAGC
>SJYA01000617.1:574393-604600 GCA_006410615.1 Neotragus moschatus | reverse complement strand
TGCATGAAAGTGAAAGTGAAGTCGCTCAGTCGTGTCTGACTCTTCTTGACCCCATGGACTGCAGCCTACCAGGCTCCTCCACCCATGGGATTTTCCAGGCAAGAATACAGGAGTGGGTTGCCATTGCTTTCTCCCCAGTTATCTGTTAGAATTAGAAAAACAAAATCCTATATTTTGGACCTTGCATTTGGGAGGCTATGTGGCCTCTCCCAAAGAGGATTTCTTCCAAGATGTGGTAGAATCCTGTTTTTCTTTTCAGATTTTGTATTGAGTAACTACTTGTGATTTTACTGACTTATATGCAGATAAGTTTTTGCTTGCTGATTTTTCTTTCATCAGTTACAATATTTTGATTCAGGATTGCACTGTGTAGGCTACCCAGTGAGACTTTGGTGGGGTGGGGGAACTCAAGATATACATAACTAGAGTGCTCCCTTCCCTGCTGGCAGAATTCAGGAACATCAGAAAATACATCTTTTGGATAACAAGAAAAATGCACTGCAGTCTCGTCTCACTCTGCTGTTATAGTCATCTCACAACTAATAAGTTTAGAAATACAGCTTATGGCTTTTTAGTGAATTTTTTCTTAGCATACATTTCACAACTTTTTAAAGTTTTTGACACTTTTGTCTGCCAAAATTTCAGAGAGATAGTAAACATAAGCAATTTTGTGTGCATTGGTAAAACCATCAAATATAAAAGAAGCTTTTGTCATATATTTTGATAACTTGATGCAATTATAAACTCTTATAAATTGAGGATAAATTTAACTTCAAAGATCCTAGATCAAGATGCAAGGGTTTTTTTTAGAGTTATTCAGAATTCTAAGCCTATCACAGCTATTTACCTACAGATGAATTATGCCAGGAATGTGAATTTCATACAGCCTTCTGAAAAACTTCATGTTTACTGTTTATACATTGGACAAAAGTAAAAGACCCTGTTCTGACTGAGAAATTTTAAAAGCACCTGGTTTATGGTTTTGTTGTTCTATGCGTGTATATGAATATTTTGGAATTCACATCATGATCATTCAGTATAGCCATATGCAATTATGTTTGGCACATTTTCAAGGTGATCACTGATAGGAAAATGTGTAACTTATCTTACTCATCAAATAAGCAATTAACAATGAAAAAAAAGTATATAGTTGCAAGAAAGCATTGAGATTAAGAACTGGATTCTCTGCAATGTAACTGTTTCCTGTTCAGGTAAAACACATGAAAGTGTGTCACTTGTGGCTTAGCAAACTTGCATAAATATAAATAAGGAAGATGAGGTTATACACAGAACCAGGCATTTCTGTTTTAATGTGAATAGGTCAACTAAACAATGAAAATTTAAAAGTAAAAAGATTGAGATAAATCAGAAAGCAATATTGTAGGAAAAAAAATAAAGGTGTTTTTTTTTTTTTAGCGCTTACCAAGTGCTTTCACAAACAGTTCTTTGAACCTTAGAACACCCTGGTGAGACCTGTGTGGTAGAGCTTGTCATCATCCTTGTTTTACCACCGAGCCTTGCCTGCAGTTGGGCAGATTCATATAGCAGAGCTGGGATGAGAATGAGCTCTTCTGATGCCACATCCCTGCTATCTAATTCTGCACTGCTGTATATCTAACTGATAACACTGGTGTGGCAGCAGCTAGGATCAGAGATTGCTTCTTACCAAAGGCCAGCTTCAGACAGGTTCTTTGTCGTGGTCTCCTCTTCTGGTCCTTTAGTTCCATCTCAGGTACTCAAAAAAATGAAGGGGAAGGAAAAAAAAAAAAAAAAGCCTGTTAGAATAATTCCCCAAATAGTGCTTGCTAAAAGCTATCCATCCAATCAATAAACTAATTTGTATATCCACCTCTATTCCCATAATTTGCGGCCACCCTGTACATCTCTCCCCACCCCTACCAGATTGTGTATTTCTGACAGTGACTGGCCAGGGTGACAGTTGCTCTGGCCCTTATCCATGGGTGATGAATCACCTAGTAATCTCCACACCACCATCATGCATACGTTGAAAGTGCTTAGGGCATTGTAACTTCGGAGAAATTCCAATCTTTCATAAATAACCATTAATCTATCCCTTTTAAGTTCAGCTTTCCAAATCTGTTTCAAATTGTTCAGTGCTATTTCCAGGAGTGCATTAAAGCTCCAATCCAGGTGGTATTAAGGGGATAAATGAGCCACAGGGAAAATACACTCTGTATTTTTCTTAAAGCAATTCTTTCTCCTTTGTACAAAGTTAGGAGCCAAGCAATTTACGATTAAGACTTCTGGAGGATATTCTCTATCATTTTCAGCCATTTTGTCTCTGAGTTTAAAAAATGCAATTTTAGCTCCGCCATCCTAGCATACATTAACACTTTTCTCCATAGAAGTAGATTGTAAATATCACTTCTACCAGCATTTCTAAGTAGTTTTAATTCATCATGATTCACTGTAGTTTCCTTTTGAAGTAAAATGAAAAAAAACAGTTATAAGCGAAAGTCAGAAATAAATGTCTGAATATGCATTTATATGTGTGATCAGGCATATCAGAGAGACTCATCAATTTTAGTTTTGATCCATTTTTATATAGGAAGCAATTTGTTTTTTCAGGAAAAGGCATATTTTCTGAATCATAATTTAATATTGTTTTGTGTCTATACCAATTTATTTAATGAAAGTTATAAAGGTGCCTCTTTTCTTACCATATACAGCCCATAGCCAATTTTCTCAGGTACTTTCCGAAGAGAATATTTTCATTAGAATGGCCCAATGTGTACCGTTAGATTTACAAAAGTCCCATCACATAATGCAGAGAATGCCCCGTAGAATAAATGCATATAAAGATAGCACTGTTTGATACATCAGATGACATATAACTATAAATGTTTTCAAGTTGACCTTAAAGATGTTAAGGGACTCACCACAACAAATACCAGGCAGGAGATTAACTAGAAGACGACTCCCTATCTCTGGCATTTGTAATAGGCATAAAAGGAATGACAAGTCAATTATCTGACCCAGAATAAAATGCCCACACAGGAAAAGAAGGAGGAAATTCAGCTACATATCTCTCTCTTATCAAGGTTAGTAAAAATTTCATAAGTAGATCATCACGTGATGTGCACAAAATCAATGGCTTTGAAAATGGTTGATTTCATAGCTATAGTCCTCAGTTCCAGCCATGCGTAGGGGATTGGCAGCTGCTCCGCCCATTAATATTAATGAATTATCAATGTACAGCCCACGCACAACCACCAGGGAACCAAAAATACCCCACCTACACACTACTTTATTTTTTCAATCTTCCAAATGTTTTAGGATGGCTACTCCCTTAATAAGTAGAGAATCGTTAAGTACAGTATGTATTATTTCATGTAGCTAAAACTGACATCTCATAGAAATTAGTGAGGAAATGTAACTTTATTCATCTGTTAAGGTGTGTTAAATTATCTCACTTCTTTTTCATTGAAGAGATGCCTGTGACCATTAAGGAAATGTAACCTGTACTGCTAGCACATTTCATTAAGAGAAAAATTCAGAATGACCTTAGTAGCCTGCTTAGTGAAAAATTCCTTCTCCAAGATCTCCACTAGCGTTAAATGCACTGTCACAGAGCGTCACTGTTTCTTCTAAATTCTGAATTCAATAGAGTAAGCTCTGTTCTTTTTCTGATCTCCTCCCTCCTGATGGTTCCTTCCTGCTTTTTGGTTAGATTGATTTCTGTAAGCTCTGATTTCTTCTCTCTACATTTTCTTCCACAACATTCTTGCTCCTATGATTTTAAGTTTCCCCTCTCTGTATGATTGCCATCTAACTCTGTGTTATCCAGATGGATTACATAATCACCTCCTTGACTTTCCCCCCAAGTCTTTAACTCCCATTGTCTGCTCTTCCCCTATCAAAACCACAGGCAAGTCCTGAACACTGCAGTTAAATGATATCGCTAGCACCTGTTACCCTTCCTGCAGGCCTGTCTCCTTTCTATGACACCTTTTTTTAAATGACATTCTCACCTACAAAGCCATGCCTATCTATAAGCCAGCTGCATATTGATGTCATATTATTCTAAAATATATAATCCTTTTACTGAGACCCTGTGGCCAGTGATAAATGTCAGATATCATAGTCAAGCTGGTTCCTCAGCTTTCTTTCTACTGTGCCCCTTTGTGAGTCTGGTGATGCAGGGAGAAGCAGGGCAGAGCTCTGAAGTTAGATCCTCTGAATTTGAATTCTGGTTCTGTCACTTGTTTCCTTCACCAAGGCTTCCCTGGTGGCTCAGACGGTAAAGAGTCTGCCTGAAATGCAGGAGACCTGGGTTTGATCCCTAGGTCGGGAAGATCCCCTGGAGAAGGAAATGGCAACCCACTACAGTACTCTTGCCTGGAGAATCCCATGGACAGAAGAGCCTTGTAGGCTACAGTCCATGGGGTCGCAAAGAGTCCGACACGACTGAGCAAATTCACTTCACGTCTGTCCCTTCCTAGCTCTGTGATCATGAGCAAATCATTTATCTCCTCTGTGTCTCATTTCTCTCACCTTTAAAATAGGGATAGTAGTTGGACCTACCACAAAGGAGTATTTTAAGGACTAAATGAAACACTCGGTGTTTAGCATACAGTAGGGGTACAATAAGTGTTACTTATTATTAGACTCCGCTTAAAGGGAATGATTTACATTTCCCGTGCACATGCTATAATTTCTTAGCCCCAGGCCTTTCTCATGATGTATTTTGTTTTCAGAATATTCTCCTTTTCCATCTCTGTTTAAACCCTGCATATTTCACATTCCTATGTTCCCTTTTCCATGTAGCTTTCAGAAAAACCCTGAATACTCAATCTTTTGAATTTCCATAGCCTTTCCAGTACCTTTTTAACAGTATTTAGCCCTTGTGTGTGTGTGTGCGTGTGTGTATGTTACTTCCTTAGTCGTGTCTGATTCTTTGTGACCCCAAAGATTGCAGCCCACCAGGCCCCTCTGTCCATGGGATTCTCTAGGCAAAAACACTGGAGTGCTTTACCATTTCCTTCTCCAAAAGAAACTATAGAAAGAAACAAAGTGAAGATGCTCAGTCATGTCTGACTCTTTGCGACCCCATGGACTGTAGCCTCCCGGGCTCCTCCATCCATGGAATTTTCCAGGCAAGAGTACTAGAGTGGGTTGGCATTTCCTTCTCCAGTTTAGCCCTGGAATCAAGATTGCTGGGAGAAATATCAATAACCTCAGATATGCAGATGATACCACCCTTATGGCAGAAAGTGAAGAGGAACTAAAAAGCCTCTTGATGAAAGTGAAAGAAGAGAGTGAAAAAGTTGGCTTAAAGCTCAACATTAAGAAAATGAAGATCATGGCATCCGGTCCCATCACTTCATGGGAAATAGATGGGGAAACAGTGGAAACAGTGTCAGACTTTATTTTTCTGGGCTCCCAAATCACTGCAGATGGTGATTGCAACCATGAAATTAAAAGACGCTTACTCCTTGGAAGAAAAATTATGACCAACCTAGATAGTATATTCAAAAGCAGAGACACTTTGCCGACTAAGGTTCGTCTAGTCAAGGCTATGGTTTTTCCAGTGGTCATGTATGGATGTGAGAGTTGGACCGTGAAGAAGGCTGAGCGCCGAAGAATTGATGATTTTGAACTGTGGTGTTGGAGAAGACTGTTGAGAGTCCCTTGGACTGCAAGGAGATCCAGCCAGTCCATTCTGAAGGAGATCAGCCCTGGGATTTCTTTGGAGGGAATGATGCTAAAGCTGAAACTCCAGTACTCTGGCCACCTCATGCAAAGAGCTGACTCATTGGAAAAGACTCTGATGCTGGGAGGGATCGGAGGCAGGAGGAGAAGGGGACGACAGAGGATGAAATGGCTGGATGGCATCACTGACTCGATGGATGTGAGTCTGAGTGAACTCCGAGAGTTACTGATGGACAGGGAGGCCTGGTGTGCTGTGATTCATGGGGTCACCAAGAGTTGGACACGACTGAGCGACTGGACTGAACTGAACTTTGTATTATGTGTATACATAGTTTCTGAAAATATAGGGGAAAACAAAAACTGTCTTATGAATTTTTCTCATGGTCTAACCAAACATTAGATACTGTATTTGTTGACTGAATGAATAAATATTCCACGTGTTCACTTACCTTTTTCCTAATATGCAAGTGCAATTGCAGTTTGAGAACCTTGCCAAAACTAGTATCTTCTCTTTGCTTGGTTATGAATTACCATCTTCCTCTATCTTAATCCAACCCTTTCCTCTTCTCTTTTCTCCCCATACCTCTAACTGTTCCCCTTTTTCTGCTCCATTTACCTTTTCTCCCTTCTACTCTCCTTCCCTCTTCTTCTCTTTTCTCTTCATCTTCTTCCTCATCATTGTCTTTAATTCTGGGTTCCTACTTTTTAAAATTTTCTCTACAAACTCATTGCCAAGATCTGTAAGAACAAAGGGATACTACTTCAAGAAGGAGATATTTTCTGATTGTTTTTTGTTACTCTTCTTTGTCAAAAATAATAGAGCATGCAGCCTTTGATTATAATGCAACTTACTCATATGAGGTACTGAGAAGCAAGCAATTGTTAAATAGCAAATAAAAAGAAGCCCAGTATTTGGACAAGGAAAAATAATCTCACAAGAACTTTTTAATTACATGTTCTGATTACTGCAGTTTGAGTATGGTTTGTTTTTCTAGAAAGGGGAAATAATTGTGTCATGAGATTATTTCAAAGAGGAGTTTGACTCGTGGCCTCCCAGAATAAATTATTTTCTTATTGTTAATTTCTCTTTCTTATTTACAATGCTATTTTGAATTANCACAAGAACTTTTTAATTACATGTTCTGATTACTGCAGTTTGAGTATGGTTTGTTTTTCTAGAAAGGGGAAATAATTGTGTCATGAGATTATTTCAAAGAGGAGTTTGACTCGTGGCCTCCCAGAATAAATTATTTTCTTATTGTTAATTTCTCTTTCTTATTTACAATGCTATTTTGAATTATAATTCATTTCTCCAAAATCTTAACTGTCCTCTTGCCTTAATCAATATCCTGTTTCTCCTAAATTTGAAAATCATCTAAAATATCATATCTGTTTCCATTACCACATGTCTTGCAATGTCTCATCCTGTTTGAGGAACATTCCCATGAGTTCTGTTAGGGATACAAATACCAGTGAAATCGAACTCCTAATTAATTATGAATAATTATTGAACAAAACCAATGTGATCTGCTTGTATTTACAAATGTAAATTTGAAAGATACAGTATGCATATATTATCTCTATTGTAGGATTGAGGAGTGTGAAGCTAACAAAACTGAATGGTAGATTGGAAAGTCAAGCTTGAATTCCTATTTTATAATCATGATCTGAAGCCACATATAAGTTTAACAATTTTATTTTGTTATTTTTAATGGTACCATATTTATTTATTTTACTTGGAGGTTAATTATTTTAAAATATTGTAGTGGTTTTTGCCATACATTCACATGAATCAGCCATGGGTGTACATATGCTCCCCATCCTGACCCTCCGTCCCACCTCCTTCCGTATCCCATCCCTCAGGGTCGTCCAAGTTCACCAGCCCTGAGCACCCTGTCTCATGCATTGAACCTGGACTGGCAATCTATTTTACATATGATAATATACATGTTTCAATGCTATTCTCTCAGATCATCCCACCCTTGCCTTCTCCCACGGAGTCCAAAAGGCTTTTCTTTACATCTGTGTCTCTTTTGCTGTCTCATGTATAGGGTCATCATTACCATCTTTCTAACTTCCTTATATATTCATTCATTTACTGTATTGGTATTTTTTTTTTCTGACTTACTTCACTCTGTAAATAGGCTCCAGTCTCATCCACCTCAATAGAACTGATTCAATGCATTCTTTTTAATAGCTGAGTAATAGCCCATGGAAAGGAAATGCAAAAAAGCAAAATGGCTGTCTGGGGAGGCCTTACAAATAGCTGTGAAAAGANTTGCGCTATGATTTATGTCAGAGAGTGTTTTGCTTATGTTTTCCTCTAGGAGTTTTATAGTTCTGGTCTTACATTTAGATCATTAATCTATTTTATTTTTGTGTATGATGTTAGAAAGTGTTCTAGTTTCATTCTTTTACAAGTGGTTGATCAGTTTTCCCAGCACCACGTGTGAAAGAGATTGTCTTTTCTCCATTGTATATTCTTGCCTCCTTTGTCAAAGATAAGGTCTCCATAGGCACATGGATTTATCTCTGGGCTTCTATTTTGTTCCATTGATCTATGTTTCTGTCTTTGTGTCAGTACCGTACTGTCTTGATGACTGTTTCTTTGTAGTACAGCCTGAAGTCAAGTAGGTTTATTCCTCCAGTTCCATTCTTCTTCCCCAAGATTGCTTTGGCTATCTGAGTTTTTTTGTATTTCCATACAAATTGTGAAATTATTTGTTCTAGTTCTTTGAAAAACNTTTTGTTCCATTGATCTATGTTTCTGTCTTTGTGTCAGTACCGTACTGTCTTGATGACTGTTTCTTTGTAGTACAGCCTGAAGTCAAGTAGGTTTATTCCTCCAGTTCCATTCTTCTTCCCCAAGATTGCTTTGGCTATCTGAGTTTTTTTGTATTTCCATACAAATTGTGAAATTATTTGTTCTAGTTCTTTGAAAAACACCATTGGTAGCTTGATAGGGATTGCATTGAATCTATAGATTGCTTTGGGTAGTGTACTCATTTTCACTATATTGATTCTTCTGATCTATGAACATGGTATATTTCTCCATCTATTTGTGTCATCTTTGATTTCTTTCATCAGTGTTTTATAGTTTTTTATATATAGGTCTTTTGTTTCTTTAGGTAGATTTATTCCTAAGTATTTTATCTTTTTCATTGCAATGGTGAATGGAATTGTTTCCTTAATTTCTCTTTCTGTTTTCTCATTGTTAGTGTATAAGAATGCAAGGAATTTCTGTGTGTTAATTGTATATCCTGCAACTTTACTATATTCATTGATTAGCTCTAGTAATTTTCTGGTGGAGTCTTTACAGTTTTCTATGTAGAAGATCATGTCATCTGCAAACAGAGTTTTACTTCTTCTTTTCCAATCTGTACTACTGTTATTCTTTTTCTTCTCTGATGGCTGTGGCTAAAACTTCCAAAGCTATGTTGAATAGTAGTGGTGAGAGTGGGCACCCCCATGTCTTGTTCCTGACTTTAGGGGAAATGCTTTCAGTTTTTCACCATTGAGGATAATGTTTGCTGTGGGTTTATCATGTATAGCTTTTATTATGTTGAGGTATGTTCCTTCTATGCCTGCTTTCTGGAGGGTTTTTATCAAAAATAAATGGATGTTGAATTTTGTCAAAGGCTTTTTTTGCATCTATTGAGATAATCATATAGTTTTTATCTTTCAATTTGTTAATGTGGTGTATCACATTGATTTATTTGTAAATATTGAAGAATCCTTGCATCCCTGGGATAAAGCCCACTTGGTCATGATGTATGATCTTTTTAATATGTTGTTGGATTCTGTTTGCTGGAATTTTGTTAAGGATTTTTGCATCTATGTTCATCAGTGATATTGGCCTGTAGGTTTTGTGTGTGTGTGGCATCTTTGGTTTTGATATTAGGGTGATGACGGCCTCATAGAATGAGTTTGGAACTTTACCTTCCTCTGCAATTTTCTGGAAGAGTTTGTGTAGGCTAGGTGTTAGCTCTTCTCTAAATNGGATTTTTACATCTATGTTCATCAGTGATATTGGCCTGTAGGTTTTGTGTGTGTGTGGCATCTTTGGTTTTGATATTAGGGTGATGACGGCCTCATAGAATGAGTTTGGAACTTTACCTTCCTCTGCAATTTTCTGGAAGAGTTTGTGTAGGCTAGGTGTTAGCTCTTCTCTAAATTTTTGGTAGAATTCGGCTATGAGGCCATCTGGTCCTGAGCTTTTGTTTGCTGGAAGATTTCTGATTACAGTTTTGATTTTCATGCTTGTGATGGGTCTGTTAAGATTTTCTATTTCTCCCTGGTTCAGTTTTGGAAAGTTATACTTTTCTAAGAACTTGTCCATTTCTTCCAAGTTGTCCATTTTATTGGCATATAGTTGCTGATAGTAGTGTCTTGTGATCCTTTGTATTACTGTGTTGTCTGTTGTGATTTATCCATTTTCGTTTCTAATTTTGTTGATTTGATTCTTCTCCTTTTGTTTCTTGATGAGTCTGGCTAATGGTTTGTCTATTTTATTTATCTTCTCAAAGGACCAGCATTTTGTTGATTTTTGCTGTGTTCTCCTTTGTTTGTTTTGCATTTATTTCTGCTCTAAGTTTTATGATTTCTTTCCTTCTACTAACCCTTGGGTGCTTCATTTCTTCTTTTTCTAGTTCCTTTAGGTGTGTAGTTAGGTTATTAGTTTTA
This sequence comes from Neotragus moschatus, assembly GCA_006410615.1. NCBI lineage: Eukaryota > Metazoa > Chordata > Mammalia > Artiodactyla > Bovidae > Neotragus > Neotragus moschatus. Next base: position 594,244 of record SJYA01000617.1, on the reverse strand, counting down.
AGAATTTAAAAACCTTTCTGCTAGGATTGGGTACAATGTGGAAGTAATTCTGAAGGTTTTGACCAATAGCATCATGTATCTACCATTACACGATTATCATTGTGGTAAATTTGTTCTCAACATTGGCATTTTTTTTTTTTCTAATTTAGGGTAGAAATTTAACATCTGGAGAAGTTGGATTTTTTCCGAGTGATGCTGTCAAGCCTTGCCCGTGTGTAAGTATGAGTATTTTGTTTCTTTCTACTTTATTTTTTGATACTGTAGTTAGTTATGCAAGAATGTACAAAAGATATTGGTCTGGTCCCTCATTAACTTATATTTTCTTATTAATATTACATACCAAAATCATGAGTNGAGAAGTTGGATTTTTTCCGAGTGATGCTGTCAAGCCTTGCCCGTGTGTAAGTATGAGTATTTTGTTTCTTTCTACTTTATTTTTTGATGCTGTAGTTAGTTATGCAAGAATGTACAAAAGATATTGGTCTGGTCCCTCATTAACTTATATTTTCTTATTAATATTACATACCAAAATCATGAGTCCATTATCAGAAAACATTTTTAAATGTTAACAGAATATATGAAAGAGGAACATTTTACTTAGTTTGTTTGAACAAAATTAAAAATTTTACCAGGTTTTAGAAGGAAGAAACTAAAGCTACCTATCAGATATTATTGTACTAATTTCCCTTTTCCCTCTGAGGTAGGGATTAAAAGTGAAAGTTGCTCACTCATCTACAAGTCTTTGCAACCCCCATAGACTACACAGCCTATGCAATTCTCCAGGCCAGAATACTAGAGTGGGTAGCCTATCTCTTCTCCAGGGAATCTTACTGACCCAGGAATTGAACCAGGGTCTCCTGCATTGCAGGTGGACTCTTTACCAACTGAACTATCAGGGAAGCCAAGGTGAGGATCTAATCTGTTTCCAGTCACTTTGAGTTACAGAGATAGTGCACTTCAACTAGTGTGTTTGAAAGCATGCTAGAAAGCATGAAAGTCCACAGATTATCCAAATATCTTACTATTATACATTTTTCTGTGCTTTAGTTTGTCATAACTGTTTATTTACTGTCATAATGATATTTTCTGAAAACATCAAACACATTAGGCAAATACAAGAAGAGTGAATATTTACTCAAATATTATTATGGATGAATATCACATAAAATGTACTCCCAAATGCTTCATGAAGTTTATAAATTTCTGTTTAGTGTAATATTTAATCATCAGAATTTGATGTTTAGAGTAGATTTTTATATGAAACTAAGTTCTTAGCTCTAAGTAAATGAAGTTTTTTTCTTGATACTAATATAATGCCGTTAATGGTTTGGAGGGAATAAAAATCTTGAACTATCTTGCTTGCCAAATTTTGGTCCTTTTGAGATTTCTAAACAGAACATTCTTTTTAATATTAATTAATAGTGGGACTGAACTGAACTGAATAATGGGAATGTCTGCCATCCTTGACCTCAGATGTAATCTGAAGAATAATTTACTCCACTCATTCAAGATTAATTAAATTTCAAAAGCAAAATGAATATAAAAAAGCTCTTGCTATTTCTGTTGGCTCTATGATCCAATTTCATATATTATTTAGCCTGTTATATCTTGAAAAAAATCACTGAAGCTTGATATCATTCATTTTATTAGATAAGCAAAAATGATTGTTTAGCCAGTTTTCTGTCATTTATACAAACATCATTAAGGCTTCCTATGCTTAAAGAAATGATATTTATATGTAGGCATGTAGCCAAAAATTAAGATTTGGAAACCTAACAACATCAACTGGGTTTCCCTGATAGCTCAGATCAGGGATTATCTGAGCAATGTGGGAGACTTGGGTTTGATCCCTGGGTTGGGAAGATCCCCTGGAAGAGGGCAAGGCAACTCACTCCATTATTCTTGCCAGGAGAATCCCCATGGACAGAACCCTGATGGGCTACAGTTCATGGGGTTGCAAAAAGTCAGACATAACTGAGCAACTAAGTACAGCAAAGACATCAAGTCAAAACTACTAAGCATTTCATGTCCCACATACTGTTTACCTTCCACAGTTCCTTGAATATAGCATAGAATGAGCATTTGAAGTTTTATTTTAGGAATAGTCTAGCACAGAGTAGGTATTTAACATTTTTTTGTTGTTGTATGAATGAGCAAAGGAGTGAAAAACAAACAAACAAAAAAAAGGCCCTAACTAAATGTAGGCAGTTATCAATGGCAGATACTGATTGAATCAGGTTATAGGATCATAGTGAATGGTATTTGGTGAACTGGTTACTGGAAAAAGAAATATGTTTAGGCTTTTAAGCTAATAAATAGTTGTAGGAACACATAATTATGAGTTGGATTACAAACTAAATATAATTATTTTTATAGCTTAAAATTAATAGCTATTAAAATTTTACTGCTTTACTTAGTGAAATTATAGATTCATTTATTGGTTGTAGGTTAAATTAAGGTAAATATTTAGAAGGAGGGAAAACACAGGAAGAGCATAAAAGATACAGGTTTATTATTTCTGTCAATATGATACTTGGAGACAAAGCCTGGAGCTACAGCAAAATGTAGACTTGGGTATCTCTGTGAATTCCAGAGCCTTCAGTGGGTGAATAAGAAGAAAACTATCTTATAGAAGATGATATGCCTGTCTTTGCTTGGGCCTTGATTAGAAAGAAAAAACAAGCATTTGGTTGGAAAGGAAAAAAATTTTTTCTCTCCCCTAAGAATTTTTATATTTAGGTCTTTTAATCCATTTTGAGTTTATCTTTGTGTGTCATGTTAGGAAGTGTTCTAACTTCATTCTTTTACATGTAGCTGTGCAGTTTTCCCATCACCACTTATGGAAGAGACTTATCTTTTCTCCATTGTATATTCTTGCCTCCTTTCTCAAAGACAAGGTGCACATAGGTGCATGGATTTATCTCTGGGTTTTCTATCTTGTTTTATTGGTCTATATTTCTGCTTTTGTGCCAGTACCATACTGTCCTCTAAAGAGTTCTTAACTTTAAATCCAAAGACCACACATGTGAGGGGTTGGAAGTCATACTACCTTTGTAACCTAAATAATTCTAAGCTAGAAACAGTACAGCATACATATTTATTGATAATTACCTTAAACATAAGTATTAAATATTCCAACCAAAAGATGTAGACTGGCTGAATGGATACAAAAACAAAACCCATATAACATGCTGTCTTTAAAAGATTCACTTCAGATCTAGGGACACATACAGACTGAAATTAAGGGGATGGAAATATTTATTCCATACAAATAGGAATCAAAAGAAAACTGGAGTAGCTATACTCGTATGAAACAAAATATGGCTTTAAAATAAAGACTATTACAAGAGCAAAGAAGGACACAATGATCAAGGATAAATCCAAGAAGATATAACAATTGTAAATATACATGCACCCAGGATAGCAGGATGTCAATATATGAGGCAAATACTAACAGCCATAAAAGGGGAAACCAACAGTAACTCATTAATAGTGGGGGGACTTAACACCCCACTTTCATCAATGGAAAGATCATCCAGACAGAAAATCAATAAGGAAGCACAAGCCTTAAATGACACATTCAACCAAGGGATTTAATTGATATTTATAGAGCATTCCATCTAAAAGCATCAGGATATACATTCTTCTTAAGTGCACATGGAACAGTCTCCATAGTGATAACATGTTCGGCCACAAGGAGAGCCTAGGTAAGTTTAAGAAAACTGAAATCATATCAAGCATCTTTTCTGATCATAGCACTATGAGCTAAGAAATAAATTACCAGACAAAAACAACTATAAAAAAACATAACACTTGGAAGCTAAACAATGTGCTAGTAAACAACCATTGGATTGCTGAAGAAATTAAAGATGAAATAAAAATATCCAGTGACAAACAAAAATGAAAGCATGATGTTCAAAATATATGAGATGAAACAAAAGTAGTCCTAAGACAAAAGTTTATAGCAATACAATCTTACTTCAGGAAATGAGAAAAACCTCTAACAACCTAATCTTATACTTAGAGCATCTAAGAAAAGAAGAAAAAACAAAACTCAAAATTTCTTTTTAGAAGGAAAAAATCATAAATATCAGAGATGAAGAAACAATAAAAAAGATCAGTGAAACTAAAACCTTGCTCTTCAGAAAGATAAAATTAATAAACCTCTAGCCAAACTCAGCAAGAAAAATGGGGAAGGTCTCAAATCAATAAAATTTAAAATGTAAAAGGAGAAATTACAACAGACAGCACAGAAATACAAAGGATCGTAAAAGACTATTACCAGCAACGAAATGCCACCAAATTGACAACCAAGAAGAAATGGGCAAATCCTTAGGAAGGTACAATCTCCTCAGACTGAACCAGGAAGAAAGAGAAAATATGAACAGACAAATCACAAGTACTGAAATTAAAGCTGTGATTTAAAAGACAAAAACAACAACTCCCAGTAAACAAAAGGCCAGGAACAGATGGCTTCACAGGCAAATCCTATCAAACATTTAGAGAAGAGTTAATACCTGTCCTTCTGAAACCCTTCCAAAAATTGCAGAGGGAGGAATACTCCCAAATTCATTCTATGAAGCCACCATCACCCTGATCAAGTTAGACAAAAATGCTTCGAAAAGAGGCAATGTCACTGATGAACACAGACATAAAATCCCTCAACAAAATACTAGCAAACTGACTCCAATAACACATTAGAAGGATCATATGGCATGATCAAGTGGGGTTAATCCCAGGAATGCAAGGATTTTTAAATATGCACAAATCAGTGTGATGGACTACATCAACAAGTTGAATAAAAACCATATGATCATCTCAATAGATGCAGAAAAAGCCTTTGAAAAAGTCAACACCCATTTATGATAAAAATTTTCCAGAACATGGTCACTGATAGGACATATCTCAACATAATAAAAGCCGTATATGATAAACCTGCAGCTAGCATCACACTCAGTGGGGAAAAACTGAAAGCATTTCTTCCAAGATCAGGAATAAGGCAAGGATATCCATTTTTGCCACTTTTATTCAACACAGTTTTGGAAATCCTAACCACAGCAGTCAGAAAAATAAAAGAAATAAAAGGAATCCAAATTGGAAAAGAAGTAGTAAAATTGTCACTGTTTGCAGTTGACATGATATTGCATGTAGAAAATGCTAATGATGGTACCAGAAGACTGCTAGAGCTCATCAGTGAATTTGGTAAAGTTGCAGGATACAAAATTAATACACAGAAATCTATTGCATTTCTATACACCAATAACAAAAGAATAGAAAGAGAAATTAAAGAAACAGTTCCATTTACCATTGTATCAAAAAGAATAAAATACTCTGGAAGAAACATATCTAAGGAGGCAAAAACCTATACTGCAAAAACTGTAAGACCAGATGAAAGAAATCAAAGATGACACCAACAGATGGAAAGAAATACCATGTTCTTAGACTGAAATAATCAATATTGTTAAAATGACTATACTACTCAAGGCAAACTACAGATTCAGTGTAATCCCTATCAAATTACCAATGGCATTTTTCATATAATTGGGACAAAAAAATTTTAATTTGTGTGAAAACACAAAAGACCCTGAATATCTAAAGCAATCTTGATAAAGAAAAAGAGTCAGAGGAATCAGGCTCCCTGACTCCAGACTATTTACTATAAAGCTACAGAAATCAGAATAGCTTGGTACTAGCACAAAAACAAAATTATAGATTACTGTAACAGGACATAAAGTCCAGAGATAACCCTACTCAGCTATGGTCACCTATTCTATGACAAAGGAGACCAGAATATTCAGTGATGAGGAGAAAGTCTCTTCAATAAATGGTTCTGGGAAAACTGGAAAGCTACATGTAAAAGAATGAAATTAGAATATCCTCTAAACTATACATAAAAATAAATCAAAATGGGTTAAAACTCAACTGTAAGACTGAATACTATAAAACTCTTAGTGGAAAACATAGGCAGAATACTCCTTAGCACAAATCACAGCAATAACTTTTTTGATCCTCTTAGAGTAATGGAAATAGAAACAAAAATAAGCAAATGGAACCTAATTAAACTCAAAAGCATCTGCATAGCAAAGGAAATCTTAAAAAAAAAAATGAGAAGATAACCCACAGAATGGGAGAAAATATTTGCAAATAGTTTGACTGACAAAGGATTAATCTCCAAAATTTACAAATAGTTCATACAGCTCAATGTCAAACAACAACCTAATCTATCAATAAGCAGAAGATCTAGTAGTCATTTCAGCAAAGAAGATATATAGATGGCCCAAAGACACAGCATCACTATTAGAGAAATGCAAATCAAAGATGCTCAACATCACTAATTATTAAGAGGAATGCAATCAAAAATATCATACAATGAGATATCACCTCACACCAGTAAGAATGGCCATCCTCAAAGTCTACAAATAATAAATGCTGGAGAGAGTGTGGAGGAAAAGGGAACCCTCCTACACTATTGGTATTGTTATAGCCACTATGGAAAACAGTATGGAGGTTCCTTAAAAACTAAAAATGGAGTTACCATACCAAGCAATCCCACTCCTGGGCATATATCCAGAGAAAATCATGGTTCAAAAAGATACATGCATCCCATTGTTCATTGTAGCACTGTTTGCAAGAGCCAGAACATGGAAGCAACCGAACTGTCCACTGACAGAGGAATGGACAAAGAAGATGTGGCACATATATGCAATGGAATATTGCTTAGTCATTATAAAGAATGTAATAATGCTATTTACAGCAACATGGATCGACCTGAAGGTTATCATACTAAGTCAGACACAGAAAGACAAATGCCAATGATATTGCTTATATGTAGACTCTAAGGGGGAAAAAAAGAATTTAGTTACAAAATAGCAACAGACTCACAGAATTAGAAAACAAACTTATGTTTACCAGGGGAAAGGGTGGGATGGGGAGGTATAATTGGGAGTTTTGGATTGATATATACACACTGTTACTTTTAAAATAAATAAGCAACAGGATTTTATTATATAGCACAGGGAACTCTGCTCAATACTCATAACAACCTAAATAGGAAAAGAACTTTAAAAAGAATAATGCATGTATAACTGAATCACTTTGCTGTACACATGAAATACAATATTGTTAATCAACAATACTCAAATATAAAATAATTTAAAAGAAACATAAGATGATTCCACATTGACTTNGTCCATTCTGAAGGAGATCGGCTCTGGGATTTCTTTGGAAGGAATGATGCTAAAGCTGAAACTCCAGTACTTTGGCCACCTCATGCGAAGAGTTGACTCGTTGGAAAAGACTCTGATGCTGGGAGGGATTGGGGGCAGGAGGAGAAGGGGACAACAGAAGATGAGATGGGTGGATGGTATCACTGACTCGATGGACTTGAGTCAGTGAACTCCGGGAGCTGGTAATGAACAGGGAGGCCTGGTGTGCTGCGATTCATGGGGCCGCAAAGAGTCGGACCCGACTGAGTGACTGAACTGAACTGAAGTGGTCCTCCTTAGCAGTATGCTTTGTTCTTATGGTTCACCTAGTGAATGAATTGGCTTAGAAATAATTTATTTCATTTCCAAATATCCCCTTGAGTCATGGGTTTTCATTTGAATTATAGCTACCAGGTGAGTGTGTAAGGGCTGCTTAAAGATCTATGGTATCTGAAGATGGCCCAGCCTATTTTACCTCTTGATGTAAATATTTGAAGCTAACAATGATTACTTGAGAAAATAAAAATTTTAAGAAGACTTTTTTCACAAACTCATAGACATCTTTCAGTTGTTTCAGTATGAATTTTATCGGCCCTCTTTTTGAAGAGATGGTGAGAAATCCTTTTCCATCATTGCTGGGAGATTTCTTCCTTGAAGAGGCCAATGGGAGCTGCAGAAACAACATCAGCCACTAGAGGGGAGTATTCTGCACCCAATAGCTCAGTTGGTAAGGAATCCTTCTGCAACGCGGGAGACCTGGATTCGATCTCTGATCTCTGGGGTGGGAAAATCCCCTGGAAAAGGAAACAGCCGCCCACCCCAGTGTTCTGGCCTGGAGAATTCCATGGACTGTGTCGTCCACGGAGTCGCAAAGAGTCGGACATGACTGAGTGACTTTCACTCTCACCTTGAACTCCAATTGCCTGGGCAATGAGGTAACAGTCTAAATAAACAGCATTTAAGAAAACAAACTCCATCCATGACTAGGTGCTGCAGGTAGCCCCCTAAGCTTATGAAAGGCCGCAGTCTCCTGATTGCTTGGAAGAACTGTGGCTTGCTTTCCCTCTAGGATTCGTGGGGCTTAGTGAAAAAGTTCTTTCTATCTCCAGGGCTATTCATTTATTTATAAAAAATTCATTCATTCATTCCATATATATTTGGCACCTGCCATGTGCTTGGCACTATTTTAGGCACTGGTTATACCCTTGAACAAAACTGATAAAGTTTCTTGCTGAGTTTACATCCTGGTTGGGAGAGACAGTTAAGAAACAAACGAGAAAATATCTATCATATCAATGGTGTTAAGGGCTATAAGGAAAAGTAATCAGGATAAAGGGCCAGATCTCCACAGCTGGCATGGGTCTGCTATTTTGAACAGACTGGTTAGGAAGAACATGGCAAGAGAGGCCAGAGCAAACTGCATGGGTATCCGATGAAACTGCGGTCCAGAGAGAGAACTGCAAGTTCAAAAGCACTGATATAAGGGCATGCTGGACATACATAAAGCACAGCTATTTAGCTGGTGTGAAAAAAAGCTGCACATTCCCACAAACAGTGCAAAAGAGCTCCCTTTTCTCCACACCTTCTCCAGTAGAAAACCATAATTTAAAAAGACACGTGTACCCCAAAGTTCATTGAAGTACAGTTTACAATAGCCAGGATGTGGAGGCAACCTAAATGTCCATCAAGAGAGGAATGGATAGAGATGGTGTGGTGTATATCCACAGTAGAATATCAGTCACGAAAAGAAACAAAACTGGGTCATTTGTTGAGACGTGGATGGACCTAGGGTCAGTCATGCAGAGTGAAGTAAGTCAGAGAAAATCAAGTATCATATATCAATGTATATATGTGGCTTCCCATCAAATATCATATATCAGTGTATATATATGGCTTCCGTTGTGGTTCAGCTGGTAAAGAATCTGCTGTATGGGAGACCTGGGTTCAATCTNACCTAGGGTCAGTCATGCAGAGTGAAGTAAGTCAGAGAAAATCAAGTATCATATATCAATGTATATATGTGGCTTCCCATCAAATATCATATATCAGTGTATATATATGGCTTCCGTTGTGGTTCAGCTGGTAAAGAATCTGCTGTATGGGAGACCTGGGTTCAATCTCTGCGTTGGAAAGATCCCCTGGAGAAGGGAAAGGCTACCCACTCCAGTATTCTGGCCTGGAGAATTCCATGGACTCTATAGTCCATGGGATCACAAAGAGTCAGACAGGACTGAGAGACTTTCACTTCACAAGGGATGTATGTGGGGGTCTAGAAAAATGGTACAGATATATCTATTTGCAGGTCAGGAATAGAGACACAGACCTAGAGCATTGATATGTGGTCATGGGGGAGGGGGAAGGAGGGGTGGGCTGAATTTTGAGATTAGGCTTGATATAGATACACTGTGCCGTGTGCTGTGCTTAGCTGCCCAGTTGTGTTCGACTCTGTGCGACCCCATGGACTTAGCTCGCCAGGCTCCCACCATGTGTAAAACAGACAGCTGGTGGGAACCTGCTTTATAGTACAGGGAGCTCAGCTTTGTGCTCTTTGATGACCTAGGAGGGCTGGGAATGGGTAGGGAGGAAGGGAAGTCCAAGAGGGTGGGGATATGTGTAGACATCTAGCTGACTCACTTCCTTGTACAGCAGAAAGTAACAGCATTATAAAATAATTATACTCCAATGAAAAAAAAAATAAAATGAAGATACATTATTTGAAAGAGCTGTACAAATGTAAAATAGATGAAAATAGAACCCTGAAGCTTCTTTATACCAAAGCCAAATAGCATTCTGCAGCATTTTCTGGTCCTAATTAAGAGAGGAATCTTAATCTGAGTGCAGGTTTTGCAACATACTAGCAAGTACTAGCAGAGATTCTCTGGGCAATTTAACCTCTGTGAGTGGCAGTTTCTTCAGATTATTATGAAAGCTAAATGGCATTAATGTAAAGGAATTTAGCATTGTACCTGGTATATGGAAAGAAGACAGTAAGAAATTACATTATCTGTACTTATGATGGAGAATGTAGTTGCTGCTGTAAACAGAGCTCTAGCCTTTTAAAAGGAATAGAGCCAAATGTAGCTGAAGGATGGATATACTTTAATTAGTAATGAAGGTGAATTTCTTAAAAGCCAACAGTGGCTGAAAATCATTATAAAAAAAGGGAGTGTAAGAGCAATGGAAACATGTACCAAAACCTTAAAATATACATACAGTGCTCAATTCTTTAAAAGACTTTAGTGAAAAGCTAAGCAACATCTTAAACATTTACAGGATATTTATAAGACTATCTGGATGGGGAATATATGTGCTAGGGTGGATATCAGATGCCATGTTGGAGTTTATATTCTTTGTGAGTAAGGTTTGCAGTGATCTATTTAAGAGATCATCAGGGGATATTCTAGAATATCTATATCGGAGGGATTGGGGGGAATGAATTAATTACTAGAAGGGATAAAAAAATAAGCTTTTCTTGAAGGTGTTTTTTGAAAAGCAAATATTGTGTTTAGAGACTTCCCTGGTGGTCCAGTGGTTAAGAATTCCCCTTCCAGTGCAGGGGATGTGGCTTCAATCCATGGTCAGGGAACTAAGATCCCACATGGTGAGGGGCAACTAAACCTGTGTGCCGCAAGTAGAGAAAGCCTGTGTGCTCAGAACAGCCAAGGGAAAAAAAAAAAAAAACCACACCTCACTGTTTATTTGAGATAATTGAGAGTGGGGCAGTGGTGATGGGAATTAAGAAGGAGCTGAAGCCACCTTTTGGCTGGAATAATAGGCCCAGTCTGTACCAAAAATCCATGTTTCTTTCTACATACTCAAATCACAAGAAATTCTTTACTGTAGGGAAGATTGTGATGTTGGGATAATATAGGGGAAATCATACCTGTCTTAAGTTGCACGAGGCCTTGAGGAATCCTGTTAACAGAAAGGATATATCCATCTCCTGTTAAGACTTCATACTCCTCACAAGGATAACCTTTATGTCGGATGATTTCACTCTACAGAAAAAGCAAAAAAATAATTTTTTTTTAGTTCAGTTCTGTATGGTTATGTTCTCAATGATTATAAAGTAAAAAGTAGATTTCTTGAGCCTGTAAGAAACAGACAAGAAATTCCTTGCTTCTCACTAGCTAATTAGGTTATTGGTTTTTTTTTTTTTAAAGTAAACCCTCTCCAGTTCTCATTGTCTTTATCTTTAATGTGAAGATCTCTAGTCTTCCCCATTCTGTTGTTTTCCTCTATTTCTTTGCGTTGATCGCTAAGGAAGGTTTTCTTATCTCTTCTTNCAGGCTCCTCCGTCCATAGGATTTTCCAGGCAAGAGTACTGGAGTGGGGTGCCATTGCCTTCTCCGATCTTCTGCTTCTGTTAGGTCCATACCATTTCTGTCCTTGATCAAGCCCATCTTTGCATGAATGTTCCCTTGGTATCTCTAATTTTCTTGAAGAGATCTCTGTTCTTTCCCAATCTGTTCTTTTCCTCTATTTCTTTGCATTGATCTGTGAAGAAGGCTTTCTTATCTTTTCTTGCTATTCTTTGGAACTCTGCATTCAGATGCTTAGATCTTTCCTTTTCTCCTTTGCTTTTTGCTTCTCTTCTTTTTACAGCTATTTGTAAGGTCTCCCCAGACAGCCATTTTGCTTTTTTATATTTCTTTTCCATTGGGATAGTCTTGATCCCTGTCTCCTGTACAGTGTCACGAACCTCATTCCATAGTTCATCAGGCACTCTATCTATCAGATCTAGGCCCTTAAATCTATTTCTCACTTCCACTGTATAATCATAAGGGATTTAATTTAGGTCATACCTGAATGGTCTAGTGGTTTTCCCTACTTTCTTCAATTTAAGTCTGAATTTGGCAATAAGCAGCTCATGATCTGAGCCACAGTCAGCTCCTGGTCTTGTTTTTGTTGACTGTATAGAGCTTCTCCATCTTTGGCTGCANTCACTTCCACTGTATAATCATAAGGGATTTAAATTAGATCATACCTGAATGGTCTAGTGGTTTTCCCTACTTTCTTCAATTTAAGTCTGAATTTGCCAATAAGGAGCTCATGATCTGAGCCACAGTCAGCTCCTGGTCTTGTTTTTGTTGACTGTATATAGCTTCTCCAACTTTGGAGAATACAAATGCAGGATACTGGAGATGAACTTAAAATTAAGGGATCAGCAACATAAAACTATTGTGTATATTTGTAGACTGCTTTATCAAAATGTCATGGGAGATATATAATGGGAGAAGAAAGGATGGCAGGGTAGAAGGACATGAATTCACCTGAGATACAGCCAAGAGGTTCATGAAAAGATGCTGAACACTGCTAATTATTAGAGAAATGCAAATCAAAACTACAATGAGGAATCACCTCACACCAGTCACTATGACCATCATCAAAATATCTACAAACAATAACACCACTCCAGATGGTGTGGAGAAAGGTGAACCCTCCTGCATTGTTGGTGGGAATGTAAATTGGTGCAGCCACTATAGAGAACAGTATTTAGATTCCTTACAAAACTAAAAATAAAGCTACCATATGATCTAGCAGTCCCACACCTGGGCATATATTTGGAGAAAACCATGGTTCAAAAGGAACATGCATCCCAGTGTTCATTGCCATGCTGTTTACAATAGCTAAGATCTGGAAGCAACCTAAAACTCCAGTGATGGATGAATGGATAAAGATGTGGTACATATAGAAGGTATAACTTAGCCATAAAAAGAATGAAATGACTCAGCCATAGAAAAAGAATGAAATAATGCTACTTGCAGCAACATGGATAGACTTGGAGATTATCATACTAAGTGAAGTGAGACAGAGAAAGACAAATATATGACATCGGTTTATATACAGAGTCTTAAAAATAATACAAATGAACTTATTCACAAAACAAACAGACTCACAGACTTAGAGAACTTAGGGTTACTGAGAGGAAAGGTCAGGCAGGAGGGATAGATTGGGAGCTTGGGATTGACATGTACATATTGCTATACTGAAAATAGATAATCAACAAGGATCTACTGTATAGCATAGAGAACTCTGCTCGATCTCTGTAATAACCTAAATGAGAAAATAATTTTAAAACAGAATACATACACACACACACACACATATACATATAACTGAATCACTCTGCTGTCAGATGAAACTAACACAACATTGTTAATCAAATATACTCCAGTATAAAATGCTGCTGCTGCTGCTGCTAAGTCACTTCAGTCGTGTCTGACTCTGTGCGACCCCCATAGACAGAAGCCTATCAGGCTCCCCTGTCCTTGGGATTCTCCGGGCAAGAACATTGGAGTGGGTTGCCATTTCCTTCTCCAATGCATGAAAGTGAAAAGTGAACGTGAAGTCGCTCAGTCGTGTCCGACTCCTAGCGACTCCATGGACTGCAGCCCACCAGGCTCCTCTGCCCATGGGATTTTCCAGACAAGAGTACTGGAGTGGGGTGCCAAAAATTTTAAAAATAATAAAATTATTTTAAAATGCTGTACCCATGGTGGTTCAGCAGTAAAGAATCCACCTGCCAATGCAGGAAATGCGGCTTTGATCCCTGAGTCAGAAAGATTCCCTGGAGAAGGAAATGGCAACCAACTCCAGTATTTTTGCCTGGAAAATTACACTGACAGCGGAGCCTGGTGGGCTATAGTCCTGAGGTTGCAAAGAGTCAGACACAACTTGGCAACTAACAAGAACAACAACATATATTTTAACTTAAGATAAACTACATTACCACTCAAAAAAAACACCAACCTCCTGGGAACCACAAACCAAAAATCTACAATTGAAACACACAATTAAAAAAACAAAGCAATCCAAACACATCACTAAAGATAGACATCAAATGACAAGAGGAGAGAGCAAAAAAGGAGGGGAAGAAAAAAGATCTTCAAAACCAAATTCAGTCTCCTTGAACTGAACCTGGAATAAATGGAAACTATGTGAACAGATCAGTCATAAGAATAAGAATATTTTAACATTGAATTTGTCCCTTTTAATGTTATGGAATTTTTGTGTACTCAAGCCAGCAGAGTTTGGGAACAACAGAATTTTGGTTTTGAAAATATCTTTTAAAAAATCTATTTGCTACTAGTAGTTTCTTAAGAAAATTGGTTATCAAAATTGTGGACTATAAGAATTAATCTTATATCTAAAAAATAATTATTTAAAAAATTTAAATTGTCCCTAAATTTTCTTAATAGTCAAAGGAGATTTTATTTCATACTGTTTTACCTAGAAAATGTGAAATTTTGGAGGAATGTGTGTATATGTGTGCACGTGTGTATATCTGAGTGTGTCTTCCATGGGCCATCCTTCCCTAAAGTCTTTTTCTTTCTTGACGCTAAACTCTTCACAGCCCTCCTCCATGGACGGTAGCCTACCAGGCTCCTCTGTCCATGGGATTTTCCAAGCAATAGTCCTGGAGTGGATTGCCATTTCCTTGTGCAGGGGATCTTCGCAACCCAGGGATCGAACCCCGGTCTCCCACATTGTAGACAGACTCTTTCCCTTCTGAGCCACCAGGGAAGTCCCTCTCTGACCCAATACCCACTAAATTCCTTTGTTCCATTTATTTATTGATAAATATTTAGTGTGTTTGGCATTGTTCACTTCACTGTTGTAATCTTCGTAGAGATTACAGTTTCTTTGTTTGAATGTATTGAAAGGACATTTTTCCGTATTATTTTTTGAAATAATTAGTGTAGCAGTAAAAACAGTTCAGATCTGCCACTAAATTAAAATCCTGACAGATACTTATTTTTAGCCTCTGTTCCCTTTCAGGTACATTAGCCAAATTTTCTGTGCCCTTGTTTCTCACAGGTATGCTGGAGCCATGGAAAGACTGCAGGCAGAGACTGAACTTATTAACAGGGTAAACAGTACTTACCTTGTGAGACACAGGACCAGAGAGTCAGGAGAATACGCAATTAGCATTAAGTAAGTAGGACAAGAAATAGCTTTCCTGTTTTCATAATTGCATAGATCATCTGACATGTGCAACACTGAAGTTGAAATGGTGCATCGTCTCTCTAGACAGTTCATTAATACTTGAAAATATCTGTTAGAAAAAAATGGTATTAAGTGTTATAGGCTGCTAACTGGCATACCAGATTTCTTTCATAACACTGTGCTTTGGTGACTTGATGTGTGTATGTTTCTAGTAAATCCTAAGAATTATAAATTACTAGATTTTATTTTGTTTTCTGTATTCTCAAACTGATCTTATAAATAAATTGGGCAGAATGATTGGTCAAATCTACTGCCCCTCAATCTCACTTCAAAAATTGGTTGTATCTTCAACCAATCTAGTGAATATATTTTGTTAATTAGCTGTCACCAGTGTATTGGCATAGGTATATATTTTATCTTCAGAATTAATTCCTATAATGTTATTGGGGCATGCCCTCTGGTAATTATTGATTTCTACTGATTAAAAACACATTTATATTCATAAGTTATCCATTGCCCACAGGTATAATAATGAAGCAAAGCACATCAAGATTTTAACAAGAGATGGCTTTTTTCACATTGCGGAAAATAGAAAGTTTAAAAGTTTAATGGTAAGCATTGATTAGTTCTTTTCAATCTGTGATCCTTAGTTTTCTCTTATTGGAAAGGTCAGTTTAGTTCTAAATTTCTTGGAAATTTTGCTTGCTGACACATTTAAAGAGAATAATATCTTAATTTTGCAAAAGAATCCTGAAAATTTTAAGAATTCTAGTTAAGTTTTATATTGCCCTAAACATATTTTTCATTATAAACTAAGTTTGCAAGTTTAAGATAATATTTCAGGGTCCACACTATATGATTCTTAAAACCATAGACACATTCAGGTTCATTTAATGCAAAATACAATATACTGTCAAATGGAAAACCTTTTTTGTATTTTCTAGTCTAAGTGATCTGTGCTACAGTTCTTCTTCATTACCTTCGACAATTAAACATTAACAAGATCACACTTTTTGCCATATGACAGTGATTTCATAGCAATTTTATGTTTAAATTGAAACAGTATATTGTTACCAAGTTGCTTCATATAAAGATGATTAATTCTGATTTTTAAAAGTGCAAAAGCATATAAGAATATTATGTATTGTCATATAAACAATACATACATATCATTATATCATGTGCACTGCTAACAGTAAAGAAAAAAGTTCTTATTTCCTGAAAAGTAGTCTCAGGCCTGTTTCTCAAGTTGGAGAGTTTCTTAAGATAATGAAGAATTTGGGTATATGATATAAGAGCTCTGTTGCAGAGCTCTGTTAAGTACTTTGAGTAATATTGGGAAGGACCACTCACTGAACCATCAATCAAATGATACATACTGCATCCATCTGGAAAACATCTCAAAGCACTTTGCAGATGTTAACACTAAAGTTAAAACTGAGTGTAAGAGAGCCTTACAAAATAGGCCAGCTTAAAAGTCTTATCCAAAAATTTAGAACTGGATCAAGACAGGAATCAGCGTTTTAAAGAAACTGAAGCATCTTGTGACTGAGCGACTGAACTGAATTGAACTGAGTCAAAAGAGAAGTAAGAAAACCTGTCTTGACATAAATATCACATTCCCAATTCAAAAGCTAAGGATGGGCAGCATCCTAAGGATGTGTACTGGAAAATGCAAACCTTGTCAAAGTGGCAACCAAAATCCAGGCATCCTCCCTGCTGCAGTGAGTTACCTTCTGCTGGAGCAAGCAAGCTGTGCACAGAGAGAACGGGGCCTGAGGAGGTTTCTTCCTGAAAGGAAAACCTAGCNCTAAGGATGTGTCCTGGAAAATGCAAACCCTGTCAAAGTGGCAACCAAAATCCAGGCATCCTCCCTGCTGCAGTGAGTTACCTTCTGCTGGAGCAAGCAAGCTGTGCACAGAGAGAACGGGGCCTGAGGAGGTTTCTTCCTGAAAGGAAAACCTAGCAGGGAGGTGGCAAGTGGATGCACAAATAATGAGTGACAGCCCCAGCTGAGACATGAAAAAAGCGTGCACAGGGGATCTCCACATCACTGCAAAGACACACCAGCGTGACTCTCACCTGCAGAACTTAGGGTGCTTGGTAATGAGGCTGCTCTGTGGTTTCATGGTTAGTGTGAGACTTTAAAAAAATGCTATAGGGCCAAAGCTGACTACCAGCTTTGCTGACTTTGAAAGCAACAAAAGGGACTCCCATCACAAGAGATAAGCAAAGAGGATGAAAGGAATAATCACTGGCAAAAACCAATCAATTCAACTTTGTGTCACCTGGATTCAGCTCAAGAAAATTCCTCATCCTCTAAGGTTAGATGTGAAAAGCCAGTAAATAACACCATGACTTGGATTAGTGAACCTAGATCCTCAGGTTCCTATGTGCATGGAAAGCTGTGATTATAATATACGCCATAAAGACCAAGATTTCAAGTAATTTTTATCTGAGAGGGGTAAAAGTTTTTTCAGTGATGTTCTGGAAAGGGAAGTAAAAGAGCTCACATAAGCTAACAGAGCTTATTATATGGTATGTGTAAAACATCAGAAATGTCACTGCTGGAGACATATGCATGTATCTTTTCCCTCCATATCAGGAGATCTTTTGTAAGGAAGCACATAATACAGATAGTTAAAGGGAGGGGATTAAGAATTAATTGCAAAACTACAATGAAACTGAAAAAAAAAAAAAAGCAAATGGATATGATTGTGAAAAGACAAGCAAGAGGCTAAAAAATCTCAGTCTTAGATAAATACTTTTGTCAGGAAGAAAATCACCGTAAAAAATTGCTGAAGAGACCACTGAACTCGTCTGGACCTACCTCTTCTTTGTTTCTGTTCATTTCTTGAACAAATTTATATTGAGTCCTCACTATGTGAAATCACTGTGATTCTGCAGAATTCTAAAAGGACTCAGTTTGGAAAAAATTCTTAGTAAATCTATCTGTACCAAAGCCTCAAATAGATCTATACTTGGACCCTAAACTAGGAAATGCCACATCTGGACACCTGATTGGAAGGAATGGCTCTTGTCTGAGTACCAGCCCTTCTGGAAGAAGACAAAGGGTTAATAGGCACTTTTCTCTGGGAGCTAGGGGCTTCCCTCTGCAACTTTAAAGAGTTACCTTTTATGATGCCTTTTATGTTGTTAGGAGATAACCCAGTTGCCATTTAAAGTATATCTTGGTCTAGGAATTGAGTTATTTCTTAAATATAGTTCAGTTTCCTCCCATCCTGACTGGTAACATTATATCACCTACATAATATTCATTTATCTAATGACACTCTAGGATTAAATTTAATTGGGAAAGGATGTAAAATGCAAACAAAATCCAAAATTTGTTTTAAATCAGCCAGTTTCTCAAGAAAATTGACCTCAGGTTGTTATAACCTAACCCTTTTTTTACCCCCTCTGGTTTCAGTGGCTTGGTTAATCGAAATCTTTGTTTTTCTAGTCGTTAAATTTAAATTCTAAATGAATTTCTGTATCCAGATTACAAGGCATTAATTTTGTTCTAATTTTCATGTATGCCAGACAGTCCTTGTCCAAATGCTGTTTATAAATCATCTCCATTGCCCGTTTCCTTGGTAATTGGAATAACTGGCTCTCACTCATTATTTTTCAGAGAGACTTGAATTGTTGACACCACTGTGTCAGTGTGAGATAAGGAAAGCATAGTGATTTCTTTTGTTTAGCGTCTTCTTATTTACTTGTAGTACCTGAAGGTCAATGACTGCTAAAGTGGGGGTGGATTAGACTAAAATATAGAAAGCAGAAGGGCATGAATTAGAAGAGATACACAGTGGCACTATTTAATTCTACCTAGTTAGAAACTGTAGGAAGATTTACCCTCATAAGACGGTAAAAATGGAACAAAAATGTCTTCGATGCTTACTGAAGTGTTTGCAGCTTACCAAGCCACACAGCCCTAGGCCTTGGAAAAGTCATTTTTGCTCCCATAAAATCTGGAGGTGGGTAGGTATTAAATGATTAACAAGTCCTTTTCCATATAATTCCGTTTTCTAGCCAACTTCTCATAAACTTTAATTCATACTACTCATGATATATCATGCATAAAATTCATATTACTTATAACAAATTACTTATAACATTTACAACAATTTCAATTACATTAAAGTTCAAAGTTATTGGCTTATGATTACTTTCAGGTTTATTTTCACATTTTTTCCTAAAGAACACACTCACTCAGTTCAGTGATAAAACTAAGAGAAGTGTGTTGCTGATGCAAATGATAAACTGTGTGATTCTTTCAGAGACCTTACAAAGGTGTGCATTTAAAAAACTTACATGATAATATTGGTCTCTGAGCAGAATTTAATTCCAGACCTTGCCTTCACAAACCATGTTAAAACCACCATAATATAAATGCCATATTCTGATCAGTGAAGCCATTTTGGGGATATAAACTTCTAATGCCTTAGGAAGCATCACTGTGAACAAAGCTAGTGGAGGTGATGGAATTCCAGTTGAGCTATTTAAAATCTTAAAAGATGATGCTGTGAAAGTGCTGCACTCAGTATGCCAGAAAATTTGGAAAACTCAGCAGTGGCCAGAGGACTGGAAAAGGTCCATTTTCATTCCAATCCCAAAGAAAAGCAATACCAATGAATGCTCAAACTACCACACAATTGCAGTCATCTCACACGCTAGTAAAGTAATGCTCAAA
>SJYA01000617.1:553687-574090 GCA_006410615.1 Neotragus moschatus | reverse complement strand
ATATCACCTACATAATATTCATTTATCTAATGACACTCTAGGATTAAATTTAATTGGGAAAGGATGTAAAATGCAAACAAAATCCAAAATTTGTTTTAAATCAGCCAATTTCTCAAGAAAATTGACCTCAGATTGTTATAACCTAACCCTTTTTTTACCCCCTCTGGTTTCAGTGGCTTGGTTAATCGAAATCTTTGTTTTTCTAGTCGTTAAATTTAAATTCTAAATGAATTTCTGTATCCAGATTACAAGGCATTAATTTTGTTCTAATTTTCATGTATGCCAGACAGTCCTTGTCCAAATGCTGTTTATAAATCATCTCCATTGCCCGTTTCCTTGGTAATTGGAATAACTGGCTCTCACTCATTATTTTTCAGAGAGACTTGAATTGTTGACACCACTGTGTCAGTGTGAGATAAGGAAAGCATAGTGATTTCTTTTGTTTAGCGTCTTCTTATTTACTTGTAGTACCTGAAGGTCAATGACTGCTAAAGTGGGGGTGGATTAGACTAAAATATAGAAAGCAGAAGGGCATGAATTAGAAGAGATACACAGAGGCACTATTTAATTCTACCTAGTTAGAAACTGTAGGAAGATTTACCCTCATAAGACGGTAAAAATGGAACAAAAATGTCTTCGATGCTTACTGAAGTGTTTGCAGCTTACCAAGCCACACAGCCCTAGGCCTTGGAAAAGTCATTTTTGCTCCCATAAAATCTGGAGGTGGGTAGGTATTAAATGATTAACAAGTCCTTTTCCATATAATTCCGTTTTCTAGCCAACTTCTCATAAACTTTAATTCATACTACTCATGATATATCATGCATAAAATTCATATTACTTATAACAAATTACTTATAACATTTACAACAATTTCAATTACATTAAAGTTCAAAGTTATTGGCTTATGATTACTTTCAGGTTTATTTTCACATTTTTTCCTAAAGAACACACTCACTCAGTTCAGTGATAAAACTAAGAGAAGTGTGTTGCTGATGCAAATGATAAACTGTGTGATTCTTTCAGAGACCTTACAAAGGTGTGCATTTAAAAAACTTACATGATAATATTGGTCTCTGAGCAGAATTTAATTCCAGACCTTGCCTTCACAAACCATGTTAAAACCACCATAATATAAATGCCATATTCTGATCAGTGAAGCCATTTTGGGGATATAAACTTCTAATGCCTTAGGAAGCATCACTGTGAACAAAGCTAGTGGAGGTGATGGAATTCCAGTTGAGCTATTTAAAATCTTAAAAGATGATGCTGTGAAANATATTCTTTGGAAGGACTGATGCTGAAGCTGAAACTCCAATATTTGGCCACCTGATGTGAAGAACTGACTCATTTGAAAAGACCCTGATGCTGGGAAAGATTGAAGGCAAGAGGAGAAGGGGACCACAGAGGATGAGATGGTTGGATGGCATCACCGACTCAATGGACACAAGTTTGAGTAAACTTTGGGAGTTGGTGATGGATAGGGAAGCCTGGCGTGCTGCAGTCCTTGGGGTTGCAGAGTTGGACATGACTAAGTGACTGAACTGAACTGAAAACTTTTGATAATTTAGCTTTTTTCTTTTAAGTTTGTCAGATTCTACTCCTTTGCTTCAGCAAGTACACTTATAATCTGGGCCCCAGCAAAGAAGAAAGAATGGAAGAAAAAAAAAATTNTGCAGTCCTTGGGGTTGCAGAGTTGGACATGACTAAGTGACTGAACTGAACTGAAAACTTTTGATAATTTAGCTTTTTTCTTTTAAGTTTGTCAGATTCTACTCCTTTGCTTCAGCAAGTACACTTATAATCTGGGCCCCAGCAAAGAAGAAAGAATGGAAGAAAAAAAAAATTTAAGTTATAGCATGTGTAAAAACATATCATCTTGGGTCTAAGAAAACAAGAAGATACTTAGAAAATGCTTGTTCCCTCTGCTTCCCTTTTTGCATATTTACATTTACCAGGTTACTATTTGCTAATAGTACAATGTAGTTGAGAGAAGAAACTTTGGACCCAGACCAGTTATACAACCTTGCCCAAACTGATTAATCTCACTGAGCCTTGAGCATCAATGGGGAAAAGACCCATCTCTTGTTTCTTGTCTGCAGATTGTAAGAAACTATATAAAACTATACATATACTATATAACTATATAAAACTATACACACACACACATACACACTATGTAAAACTATGTAGCACATGTGATCATGGTGGCTCTCATGATTATTCACAGGTACTAGGTACTTTATCCCTTCTTTGCTATAGTGTGTGAAATGGTTTATTATCCCCATTTTATAGATGTGAAAGGTGAAGAATCTCCATTTGCTTTATCCAGTACTTGAACCAAACCATGCTGCTTTTAGTTTATGAAGATGGTCTTTGCTATCTTTGTCTTTTCCCAGCCTGTCTGCTCTACTTAAAATAATCCTTTCATCCTTCCTGGCTTTTGGAATTATACTTTTATTCAATTTAAGCCAATCTACCTCCCCTCATGAACTCGTCCCTCTTCCTTCCCTCTGGACTCTGAAAGGGAAGCTCTCTTTCCTTCTTGCCTCCAAACTCCCATAACGCTTCTCTTTCTTCCACAGTGGGTATGCCTAGGAACCTTATCTTCATAATCTCTGTGATCCCTGGAACACCCCACACCATGCATCCCACATCTCATCCAAGTTTGGTCTTAAATAATAAATAAATCAATGATGATTCTCTTTCTCTTCTTTCAGGTGATTTTTGACTTGATTGATTTGTTTGGGGGACTTTTGAACATAAGCACTGAATGGAAGGGCTGAGTTGATGACAGTGTGGTTTTTTTTTTTAAAGAAATGAGTTGCTTTTATACAGTTTTAAATAATAGTGCTGTAGAAGAAGCACTGAATAATTAGGTTAAAAGTTATTTTGCTTTTATTTTCATTTCAGGTTTTTCTAAGAAACATAACTGGTACTCATCTAGTGATAATATTCATTTTCCATTATGAATTAACCATTATTAATTTTCTGTTTAAAGTAGAGGGATTAAGATTTGTGAAAAATCTGTGAAACTGACATCGCAAAAGAAATATTCTGAGATCATAGTACGAAAGATGGTGGGTGGTTATTAGGCTTAGGTGTATTTAAGGCAAATTCAGTATAAGAGAAAACTGGAAAGAACTACATTATTGACTTCTGTGAGTACCAGGTGACATACAGAGCTCAGAGAAGGTCACTAACACTTCCTCGTAAGCCAGAAGCAATGTCAAGTAAACAATATTTGTGGTTTAACAACTTTGGTTTACAGTGGAAAAGCAAGTTTGTTTTTCTCCTATGCTGAAAGAAAATGCAGGAAACTATCGATTACTATATATTCATAAAACAGCTCTTGCCTCCCTAAGCAAAAAGTATTTCATAAGTAAGAACAAGAATTTCTGTTCCGAGTTTGAGATTTATTATGGCTTCTTTTTACTTACTATATCCAGCTGAAGACTAACAGGATATTGAGTAACTCAATATCCTGGGGGGTAACTCACATTATAAATGGCCTGGGTAACAAGGACAATTACTAGTTGGGTGTCTTGTACATTCAGGAAGCAGGGAGAGCATTTACTTATTGTAACATGTTGTTTAGTCACTGAGTCGTGTCCAACTCTTTGTGACCCCATGGACTATAGCCCACCAGGCTCCTCTGTCCATGGGATTTTCCAGGCAAGAATATTGGAAAGGGTTGCTATTTCCTTCTCTAAGGGATCTTCCTGACCCAGGGAAGCCTGTGGCAGGCTAGAGTCGAACCTGCATCTCCTCTTTGGCTGGCAGATTCCTTTCCACTGAGGCACCAGGGAGCTTATGGGAAATTTAGCATTAACTTGATTGTCTCTTCATTGTATGGCATTATGTGTCAAGGAGTTTGTGTGTTTGATTCTTTTTTCCTAAAGGAACTTGTGGAGTACTACAAGCATCATTCTCTTAAAGAAGGATTCAGAACCTTGGATACAACTCTGCAGTTTCCATACAAGGAGCCAGAACATTCAACTGGACAGAGGGGTAATAGAGCAGGCATCAGCTGTGAGTATTGTAATTTAGAATACAATTTGCTGACACCTAAGGATTGAAGGCATGATACATTAAACATCTTCAGTCCAAATTTTGAAACAGAACCAATTTATACGCTGTTGAATTTAACAAGGAATTTTTTTTTCCAGAGCAAAGTAGAATCAGATGGACCAACAGGTTTATGAACATGCCTAGATTTAGTTCTTTGTGCCAAATTAAAAATCATGTTTGTGTCAAATCCATCAGAAATGAAGGATATGTTGATATGTAAGTTTTGTACTTTTCCATGACTTTTATATTAGCCAAACTTTTTTTTAACTGACACATGTTTATGGTCACAATCCTGTTTGATTAATAGGATTTAAGCAAGACTGGTGCACAGTTCTCTCCTCTAACCTTCTACCCCAAGTCTGCTTACCAATCCCAGTTCAATGATTACTTTTGGAACTCTGAAGTAACTAAAAGCATGTTTCCTCTGATTCCAATATTTAAAGATATATATTAGGCACTTTTGGAATGAGCACTGTGCCACACACAATCACAGAGAATTAGCGACCCCATGGACTGCAGCCTACCAGGCTCCGCTGCCCGTGGGATTTTCCAGGCAAGAGTACTGAAGTGGGGTGCCATTGCCTTCTCTGATACAAAGCAAAAGCATGTTATAATTTTTAAATTTAATTGGAGGAAAACTGCTCTAATGCTGTTGTGTCGGTTTCTGCCATACAAAATGCTAATGAGCCATAATTATATATATGTCCCCCATTATAATCTGAATGTGAGTTCAAGTCAGAAACTTTTCTCATCATTTACTGTCATATAATCTTCCTGTTAGTAGATATAGTGTATAAAGAGAACACTCTGATGAAAAAATGCTGTGAATAAACTGATTTCATTCCCTTATTTTAATAGCATTTAAAAAGTATTAATAAAACTGTTTTAGAGAAAAAGGAATACAATTTTATCACCCTCAGAATGTTTAGCCTAATCAAAATGAGAATATCTAGAGTGTTTGAAAAAGAATTTGCATCAGGTAATATAATTTTACCTTTTTTTCCCTAAAATAATGCTCAGGGTACTAACACCACCAGTAAAATTTCATAGCACTTCCATAATGTAAATATACAAGAAATTTGTCACATCAAGTGACAAGTTTGTTTTTTAATGTGAATAATTTAATAGCTGTTCTCTTCACAGACGTCAGTGATAAATGAACAGGCTTGTCCAATGAGAGTAGTCAGAGCACACTTTTTTGTTGAAACTGTAAACATATTAAAATTTATCTCTATGCTTTTAGCCCTCTGTCCCTCTGTTACCCAATTATCTTAGACACTCATATAGGCCATAATTTTTGCTAATTCAAAAATGGAACTTTGCCTCAAAAAGAAAAATAAAAAACAAATTTTCTACAAAATTCCTTTAAAATTTACCAGGGTTATGACATTTTCCCTACATGAAAAGTATAATTTTCAGTTCTTTTAGTTTGCCTTCTCAGTAGCAGAAGATACTAAAAGTTGCCAAGGAGGTCAGCTATACTACAAATCCTGATTTGAGTTACTCACTTAGTTTTAGAAAGTCCAGGTGAGAGGGGCTGGCAGTCAGGGAAAGCACTGGTATTTCCTGTGCTTGACACGTGTAGTTGCTCAGAGAATATTGTTCAACAGCAAATGAAGTTGCCTAGTTTAATTTTTGTTTGGTGTTTAACCAAATATTTAGTGCTCAAACTTGTTTAGTCACTCGGGAAGGAGATACAGACCCTGCTTCTCTTTTAAAGCATACCCAACAGCATGATTTTGAACATCCATGCCAGCCACAGGGAGATTTTTAGAGTCATGAATTCAAACATTGTAAGCCCAGTCTTTTTAAGAGACTCTGGCAAGTCATGATGTAAGGACCCGTTTATAATTGAGAAGAGAATCATTCATTTAAAATTTAATCTTTGTTATAGCTAGCCTTTGTTCATGTATTATTCAGTTATTCATTCCTTTAACACAGACAAGGCAGTGTTCTAGGTATGGGAAACAGTAGTTGAGAATACAAAGTCCCTGACCTTATGGGGCTTATACTTTAATGAGGAGGCTCTGACAAGTCTGATTAGGAGTCTGTTTCTATATAGGATGAGAAGCAGAGATCTCACTCCCAAAGTGACCGGAAAGAAGTGAGGGCATGAGCTGGTACATCAGTCAGCAATAATTTCTCAATGGTCTCCAAGATCTTACACTCCAGGATTATCCAGCTGTTACCATAGAGTGGGATTATAATCTTAGATTAGATTTATATTATCCCAGCGTTTTATTTGCTTGATGCTAACTTGGCATGCTCCTCTCACACATGATTGGTCACTGTCTCATTCATCCATCCAGCCTGTATTTATTAAAGCCAACTAGGAATGACTGATGGAGAAGGCAATGGCCCCCACTCCAGTACTCTTGCCTGGAAAATCCCATGGATGGAGGAGCCTNTAATGTAAATATACAAGTAATTTGTCACATCAAGCGACAAGTTTGTTTTTTAATGTGAATAACTTAATAGCTGTTCTCTTCACAGACATCAGTGATAAACGAACAGGCTTGTCCAATGAGAGTAGTCAGAGCACACTTTTTTGTTGAAACTGTAAACATATTAAAATTTATCTCTGTGCTTTTAGCCCTCTGTCCCTCTGTTACCCAATTATCTTAGACACTCATATAGGCCATAATTTTTGCTAATTCAAAAATGGAACTTTGCCTCAAAAAGAAAAATAAAAAACAAATTTTCTACAAAATTCCTTTAAAATTTACCAGGGTTATGACATTTTCCCTACATGAAAAGTATAATTTTCAGTTCTTTTAGTTTGCCTTCTCAGTAGCAGAAGATACTAAAAGTTGCCAAGGAGGTCAGCTATACTACAAATCCTGATTTGAGTTACTCACTTAGTTTTAGAAAGTCCAGGTGAGAGGGGCTGGCAGTCAGGGAAAGCACTGGTATTTCCTGTGCTTGACACGTGTAGTTGCTCAGAGAATATTGTTCAACAGCAAATGAAGTTGCCTAGTTTAATTTTTGTTTGGTGTTTAACCAAATATTTAGTGCTCAAACTTGTTTAGTCACTCGGGAAGGAGATACAGACCCTGCTTCTCTTTTAAAGCATACCCAACAGCATGATTTTGAACATCCATGCCAGCCACAGGGAGATTTTTAGAGTCATGAATTCAAACATTGTAAGCCCAGTCTTTTTAAGAGACTCTGGCAAGTCATGATGTAAGGACCCGTTTATAATTGAGAAGAGAATCATTCATTTAAAATTTAATCTTTGTTATAGCTAGCCTTTGTTCATGTATTATTCAGT
This sequence comes from Neotragus moschatus, assembly GCA_006410615.1. Taxonomy (NCBI): domain Eukaryota; kingdom Metazoa; phylum Chordata; class Mammalia; order Artiodactyla; family Bovidae; genus Neotragus; species Neotragus moschatus. The sequence goes on along the minus strand of SJYA01000617.1, from coordinate 566,748 downwards.
TATTCATTCCTTTAACACAGACAAGGCAGTGTTCTAGGTATGGGAAACAGTAGTTGAGAATACAAAGTCCCTGACGTTATGGGGCTTATACTTTAATGAGGAGGCTCTGACAAGTCTGGTTAGGAGTCTGTTTCTATATAGGATGAGAAGCAGAGATCTCACTCCCAAAGTGACCAGAAAGAAGTGAGGGCATGAGTGGTACATCAGTCAGCAATAATTTCTCAATGGTCTCCAAGATCTTACACTCCAGGATTATCCAGCTGTTACCATAGAGTGGGATTATAATCTTAGATTAGATTTATATTATCCCAGCGTTTTATTTGCTTGATGCTAACTTGGCATGCTCCTCTCACACATGATTGGTCACTGTCTCATTCATCCATCCAGCCTGTATTTATTAAAGCCAACTAGGAATGACTGATGGAGAAGGCAATGGCCCCCACTCCAGTACTCTTGCCTGGAAAATCCCATGGATGGAGGAGCCTGGTGGGCTGCAGTCCATGGGGTCGCCAAGAGTTGGACACGACTGAGCGACTTCACTTTCTCTTTTCACTTTCATGCATTGGAGAAGGGAATGGCAACCCACTCCAGTGTTCTTGCCTGGAGAATCCCAGGGACGGGGGAGCCTGGGGGGCTGCCGTCTCTGGGGTCGCACAGAGTCGGACACGACTGAAGCAACTTAGCAGCAGCAACTTTGTATGGAATGAGTAGAACACTAAGATCATTCTGAGGATTAAATGAGGTGCTGTACCTACAGCGTGGAGCCGAGTGCTGATAACATGGTAAACACACAACAGAAGTCAGCTGAGCTACTACTGATTCTGCCACTTCCACCGTGGCTGCTGGTAGGCCCTCTAGTCCCTCCTCTTCTAACACAGCAAACATTTCCCTGTATTTCTAATAGTTGAATTACTAGTTTTAACTCATAGCTACTTACATCTTTTGTTCCTATGATTTTTTAAAATATCCCTTGCTCATTTTATGCCAAGTCCTGATTAAAGGTTGACTCTTAATTAAAGCATTGCTTCTTTTTACATGCATGTGCCTCTCAAGAAGTGGTAAAGAGGACACTCTACATACTCTGTATAGAAAGTTTGTGCAGGATGTCTTTAGAGTCATTACCTCTGGTTCATAAGCTTTGGGTGTACTGCTAAATATCATCTCAGAATAACTTTTATGAAGAAGTAGTAAACACTGGGGGACATTGGCTTGGACAGGGCATGGTGTCTCCACTCCTTCTGAGTAACGGAGAAGGCAGAGCAGACAAGCCACAGACAAGGACCACCTGTGTTCTGGGTAAGATTGGAGTTCCAGCTCCCGATGCCTGCTACTTATTATTATTTTTTGCTTAAATACATAGTCACCTTGGAAAAGAAAGACCCGGGGCTTTGTATAAGAGGCTGCTTGCTTCTGTATTAGCCTAGGTTAGAATGCATGCATGTCTGCTAAGTTGCTTCAGTCATATCTGACTCTTTGCAACGCTATGGACTTGAGCCCACCAGGCTCCTCTGTCCATGGGTTTTCAGGCAAGAATACCAGAGTGGGTTGCCATGCCCTCCTCTAGGGGATCTTCCTGACCCAGGCCTCAAACTCGTGTCTCTTATCTCTCCTACATTGGCAGCCGGGTTCTTTACCACTAGTGTCATCTCAGAAGCCCCTAGGTTAGAATGATCTTAGGCAAATTCAAAACTATTCTCAAATGTGTAAAATATAGTAAGATTATGACTGGCCTACCTCATGTAATTTCAAAATAACATATATAAAGATACTACTTAGAATTAAACAGATATCCAGAGTATTGAACAAGGAGTCTATAGCATTTCTAGTTGAGGAGTAGGCAATGCTCTGTCCTAGGACTGAGACTGTTTCTGTCTTTGCAATGACTTGAGTGTTTCCGCTAGAGATGGAGAGAGGAAGGAAGAGAACAAAGAGAACTCGGGCACAGCAGTGAGCTCTTGTACATCCCTAGAGACCCCTCATGCAGTGGCCCCGTGGAAGATGTTCTGCCCTGTCCTGTGAATCTCCGTGAGAATCTCATTACTTTCCAAAAATGGTCACAGAAAAACTGCCTTAGACTGCTGCAGGTGTACCCTGAGGGCTCGTATATACTGAGTTGACTTTTGCCTTTCTTGCTCTACAGTGAGCGCTTAATTATTTTCAGGGCTGCTACTGAGTAAGCTGTCTGACCTTAGGCAAGTCAGTTAGCCTGTCTGGGCCCCAGCTTTCTCATCTGATGAATAAGGAATGAGATTAGATATTTTACTATGTTCCTTCAAAAACAGCTCCTAGGTTTCTTTGTACACGTGAAAAAAGGAGGTAAGGTAGAATGGTAATGGACCATTATACTTGGGAAAGTTGCACAATTAGCTATTTCATAACTTATTAATAGACCTTAGGTATTTTCCCAAGTAAATGGAAGATTAGTTTGGCCACAGAGTTGGTTAATGTTTAAAAAAATTGTTGGTTACCACTATATTTACGTAATCTCAAAGTTTCTCATCACAAGAATTTGTTAATTACAAAAAGGACAGTAGAAAAACCATAAAAGTGATCAAAAATAGCATCACCAATGATGGGACGACTTGATATCATGTACCTCCTAATGTGATGCTCTTGAGAAGGCTGCAATGCCAGTTTGGTGGTATTCCTGCCCTCCAGGGTCCACAGTTGGAATCTAATCATGAGGAAACATCAGACAAACCCAAATTCAATGACATTCTACAAAATAATTGGCCTCTACTCTTCAAAAATATCATTGTCATGAAAGACAGAGAAAAAGGGCAGAACTGTTTTAGACTTAAGGAGACTAATGAAACATGATAGCTAGACACAACAGGTTGAATCTTATACCTGGGATTATCTTCCTTTTTTACTATAAAGGACACATATGGGACAATTCACACATTTTGAATGTTTCTAGATTAGTCATTTTTTGTTTTTGATAATTGTACTGTTAATGTGTAAGAGAAGAAAATCCCTTTGATTTTAGGAAGGACACGCTGAAGTGGTCTTCTCCAGTGACTCCACAGGTAAAGAATTCACCTGCCAATGCAGGAGACTCAAGAGACATGGATTCAATCCCCTGAGTTGGGAAGCTCCCCTGGAGAAGGAAATGGCAACCAACTCCAGTATTCTTGCCTGGGAAATCCCATGGACAGAGGAGCCTTGCTAAAACAGTCGGACAGGACTTGGCAATCAAACAACAGCAGTGAAATATTTACAGATAAAAGGCATTATGTCTGGAACATATTATAAAATAGTTCAGGAAAACTAAAGAGCTTGATAAAACAAATGTAAAATATTAACATTCGAGGAGTTTGAGTGAAAAAAATTAGAATTCTTTGTACTGTTATTGCAATTTTTACATCTGAATTATTTCAGAAGTAATAAAATATAGAGATAAATGAGTAATAAATTAGTAATAAAATTTAGCCTTTAGCTGAAGAGAACTAACAGAATTGGAGGAAAATGTCAGCATTCTCCTCTTCCACTTGCTCAAGGAGCAGGGTGAGCTTGGTGCTCTGATTTTAGGATGTATAGAGTACTGAGTACATTGTACTTGAAACCATCTCTTCTTTACCTGTGAGCATATTATATTTACTTATTCATTCATTTGTTCTTTTAGTCAACAAATATTTATTCAACACTATGTGCCAAGTTCTGTTCAGGATGCTAAATATAACAGTGAATAAGATGGACAGCACTGCTGCTAAGTCACTTCAGTTGTGTCTGACTCTGTGCAACACTATGGACTACAGCCCCGCCTGGCTCCTCTGTCCTTGGGATTCTCCAGGCAAGATTGGGTTGCCATGCCCAAGATCCAAGGGATCTTCCTAACCTAGGGATTGAACCTGTGTCTCTTTAAGTCTCCTGCATTGGCAAATGGGTTCTTTACCATGAGTGCCACTGAACAAACGTAAAACAAATAACGTCATGTGTGTGTGTGTGTGTTAGTGGCTCAGTTGTGTCTTACTCTTTGCGACATCAAGAACTGTAGCCTGACAGGCTCCTCTGCCCATGGAATTCTTCAGGCAAGAATACTGGTTGCCATTCTCTTCTCCAGGGGATCTTCCCTACCAAGGGATCAAACCTCAGTCTCCCTGCATTGCAGGCAGATCCTTCACCATCTGAGCCACCAAATTCTAAGTCTTATGAAGCAGATGCATGGGTGAAAGGGTATGGCAAGAGGACCTGTTTAACCTGGAAGGTCAGGGAAGGACATTTTGAGGAAGTGGCATCTAGGTGAAATTTACAAGATCTACAGACAGCTGGCAGGGTGTGGGTTACTGAAGGGTAGGGAAACACCAGAGTGAAGAAGCACTGTGTGTGCAGGACATTAACAGGAAATAACTTGACACATTTAAAGAACTGCAGCTGCTGCTAAGTCGCTTCAGTCGTGTCCGGCTCTGTGCGATCCCATAAATGGCAGCCTACCAGGCTCCCCCGTCCCTGGAATTTTCCAAGAACACTGGAGTGGGTTGCCATTTCCTTCTCCAATGGATGAAGGTGAAAAGTGAAAGTGAAGTTGCTCAGACATGTCCGACTCTTAGCGACCCCATGGACTGCAGCCCACCAGGCTCCTCCGTCCATGGAATTTTCCAGGCAAGAGTGCTGGAGTGGGGTGCCATTACCTTCTCTGATTTAAAGAGTTAGAAGGGGGCCAAATGTTTAGAACATAGTGAGTGGATTCTAATATGTACAGTGGAAATGTAGTAGAGCATCATCAGCAGAAAATGATATGAACTGATTTACACTGTTTTGAAAGATCACTGCCTACTCTGTGAGAATGGCTTGGAGAGAGGCATGGACAGAGAAAGGAGTGAGGAAAATTCCACAGATGTCCAGGGGAGGGATGATGGAGGTTTGGACAAAAGTTGAATAAGACAGTAGAGCAAGACAATGGGCTGATTTAGATATAATCTGGAGATTGAATTGACTGGATAAAGGAATTGAGGTAAAAATAGGACATGTGTGATATACAAGTATCTGCCTTAGATGACCCAAATGCTGAAACAATGGCCTGATCAAGAAACAAAAGGGATATAACACATACCAAGGAGAAGGTAATATATTCAGTTTTGTACAAATTTTTAGTATCTATGCATACTCAGTGGTTCAGTAGGCAGCTGATACTAAGAAGAGTGGTTGGGGTTGAAGATAAGAGTTATGAATCATTCATACTTCATCTCACAGTTTCCATAGAATATATATTAATAGTATTGTTTTTATATAGGTTTAGCAATTTCTCCAAGTGCATTACTCCCTAAAGCCTTGGAAACCAGGTTCCTTTGCTTCTTATTCCCAAATTGCACTTTTGCACAGCACCTCTCATAAAACACGTGTTTAGGAAGAGCTAAGTGAGTGAAGTCAGAGCCTAAGGTCTTTGGGAAACATAGCAGGTATTAAAGCACTATGCTATTTGAAAAAACAGGGAAAGATGAGTGGGTTTGAAAACAAATATAGAACAGCTTGATCATTTTGAAGCTATGACAAATCTTATAGCAATTCTTCAAAAATTGACAAAGGCTTCCTGGGTCTTTGGGAGCGTACAAGTGACCTTGCAGGAAAAAGTAAAAGCCAGAGCCAAGCCTGCTTCTTCCTAGTGCGGTTGCTTTCCTTTCACCCAGGTATCTCTGCGATTCTATTAGCCATCTGACAAGGTGCTTAAACTTCATGTTGGCCAGTGTTTTAGAAACTTGGAGAATTTGTATCATTCATATTTATTTAACTCACTGTAACATAACTTGCTTATTCCTGATAATTCTTTAAATATCCTGATAATATCTTAGCCTATTTATTAGTTTTGTCACAGTGTTAATAGTAGATAATATTTATCTCCTTTATACAAACTCCTCAAATATCCACTGAGTTTTTAACTTCTTGCCCTTGTAGTTCAACATACCCATATTTATCCACTCATATTCTGATCTCCTAATTTTATCCTCAGTCTTTCATCTTTTTCCTTGGTCTTTTGGGATGTGACTTTGATTTAATCTAATTTTATGCTAGTAATTTAAATATATGTTTTAATCTCATAAAATAGCTTCTTGAACTGCCATAAAAATGATCATAAATTGAGAGGTTTAATATTGACAGAAATTTACTCTTACTGCTTTGGAGGCCACAAGTCTGAAATCAAAATGTTGGCAGGGTTGGTTCCTGCTGGAGTCTGAGGGACAATTCACTGCATGCCTCCCTTCTAGTTTCTGGATGGCTTCTGGCAGTCCTTGGTGTCCCTTGGTTTATAGACAGCACTCCCAATCTCTGCCTTGTCTTCATATCACCTTTTCCTCTGTGTGTCATCTCCCTTTCTCTTCTTTTATAAAGAAAGTTATTTCATTTACAGTTCATCCTAACACAGGATGATTTCATCTTGAGATCCTTAATTTATATCTGCAAAAACCTATTTTCCAAATAAAATCACATTCACAGGTTTTAGGTGGACATAACTTTTGCAGGGCAGTGGACGGATGAGGGATGGGTGGGGGTGAGCCACCCTTCAACTCACTATAATCTCACAGTACTAATTTTAAATTTTTCTCCAAATTTTTCCATCTTTTTCTTTTTTTGTGGCAGTTATCAAAAGACTGTGCACTATTAGGGTAGACAGGTAGTCAGTGGATAGGGAATTAGAAAGGAAACATTACCTTAATACAACAAAGTGTATTCAATGGCTTGTAACTTTCCTACAGTGAAATGCATGGTCTTCCTGAGAGAGGGCACTTCCAGCCAATGAAAGTTTCCCCAAAAACCTACATGAGTGATTGTCTGAAATATTATAAAATATACTTGATACAGAATAAGAACTTAGTAATTCTGATATTTAATGATTTAATTTTTAACAGAATACTGTTATTCAAACACCTTTCACATAGATTAATGTCTCCAACCTAGTGATTCCTGAACTGCCAGCCCCATGAGAAACATCCAGGGAAGGTTTCATTGGTTAAATAAATGTACCAGAAGTGCTGCTTATATGATATAGCAAAGTGACAAGTTTCCCTAGTTTATCTCATCCTGCAACTCTGTATCATAGTGTCTCAACATATGTCATGTTTGAATTCTGTGCTTTCAGTTCGGTTCAGTCGCTCAGTCGTGTCCGACTCTTTGCGACCCCATGAACTGCAGTACGCCAGGCCTCCCTGTCCATCACCAACTCCAGTTCACTCAGACTCATGTCCATCGAGTCAGTGATGCCATCCAGCCATCTCATCCTTGGTCGTCCCCTTCTCCTCCTGCCCCCAATCCCTCCCAGCATGAGTCTTTTCCAGTGAGTCAACTCTTCGCATGAGGTGGCCAAAGTCCTGGAGTTTCAGCTTCAGCATCATTTCCTCCAAAGAAATCCCAGGGCGGATCTTCAGAATGGACTGGTTGGATCTCCTTGCAGTCCAAGGGACTCACAAGAGTCTTCTCCAACACCACAGTTCAAAAGCATCAATTCTTTGGTGCTCAGCCTTCTTCACAGAGAGTTAAATATGTGATATACTTAGAACAATGGCACGTGGGAAGTGTAAAATACACACTTTTTTTGTGGGCTAAGGTGGTTCCAAAATATTGCTGACATTTTTTATATTCTTTTCCTTAGGATGTCTATCACATCCACAGAATTTACCGTTCTTGGGCAACTGATCAACTACAGCCGCACATCTTCACTATTAGGTCATGTTGGGCTTCCCTTTTTTATTTTCTTATATCAGGAGCTTTACTAGCTACTGTAAGGCATTTTTATCCTGAACCTGATAGCTTTAACAGTTAGTAGCCAGAACCCAGGGTCACTTCAGAAATCTATATAGCTCACAGACTGAAATTCTATAGATACAAGTAACCTCAACTCAGTGCTATCTTTTTTCATGTTTCAAAGCTCAAAAAGCAGTCTATATGTTTTAATATGTCTCATTTTGTATACCATTCTTTCTATAAACTTTATTTTCTAAACTAAAAACTGCTCTGAGTATGTGTAATTCTCCCCAACTGACTATGGTATCCTCATGTGGCAGCCTGACCCAAGGCTTTGGTTTTTCTAGTCTCTCTCTCCTCTAAAACAAATTTAAACTGAGAAGAAGTCTTTTTTATTTTTTATTCATTTTTTTGCCCCTCGCTAAAATTTGGATTAGGCTAGCTTTGAGGAACGATCCTGAGAGCTCTTTTTTGCCTCATATATACGACCAGTGTCCAGCTTTCCCTACCGAATTCCAGATCTGCATAAGGGAGCCAGTATTAATTCTGCAACTCTCGCCTTTCCTAATAGCATGAGAAGTTGAATACAAACTTGGTCAAGGTTTCATTTCATTCACAGCTTTGCTGCTGCTGCTAAGTTGCTTCAGTTGTGTCCAACTCTGTGCAACCCCATAGACGGCAGCCCACCAGGCTCCCCATCCCTGGGATTCTCCAGGCAAGAACACTGGAGTGGGTTGCCATTTCCTTCTCCACATTTCCTTCTTCACAGCTTTAAGTCAATATTTTAAGAATCCACTTGCACCAGACATTCTACCACACATACCCCTTGGGTGTTACATGCTAGCTTAACAGCTGAACAACAGAGGAATTCAGGGGCATTCTAGGATTGAGGATTCTCAGACTTCACGTCAGCCCNCATTTCCTTCTTCACAGCTTTAAGTCAATATTTTAAGAATCCACTTGCACCAGACATTCTACCACACATACCCCTTGGGTGTTACATGCTAGCTTAACAGCTGAACAACAGAGGAATTCAGGGGCATTCTAGGATTGAGGATTCTCAGACTTCACGTCAGCCCTGGTAGAGGCTTTTTAAAGCAAATATCTTTTGTGACATTTTTGAGAGGTCATCTTCAGGTTTCACTTATATTCAGGTGACTTTATGTCCACAACTACACAAAGAGCCTAACTATTTTTTGAACAAAATTTTTTAAATGCTTATTTTGTTCCAGAAACTTGACTTATTGTAGTTATTTACCATCATTAGTTATCTCTTTGACTCTTGAAACGCTACGGGCTTTAGCCCCCGACAGGCTCCTTTGTCCATGGAATTCTCCAGGCAAGAATACTGGAGTGGGTTGTCATGCCCTCCTCCAGAGCCCTCCTTTCTGACACAGAGATTGAACTGGTGTCTCTTGCATTGGCAGACGTATTCTTTACCACTAGTGCCACCCGGGAAGCCTGTCTCTTCAAAGCTACTCCAAGTTAAATATACCATATGCATACTCTACCATGATAACCTTTCATATGATGTGCTTTGTTCCCTTCCTTGCCGTATTTCTTTCGCAATAAACTACTCAGATTTATCAACCCCTTAGGAGAAAAGGAAAGATATAAGCATCTGAATGCAGAGTTCCAAAGAATAGCAAGGAGAGATAAGAAAGCCTTCTTCAGCAATCAATACAAAGAAATAGAGGAAAACAACAAAATGGGAAAGACGAGAGATCTCTTCAAGAAAATNTGAACACATTCAGATTTTTAAGAACTGAGCACAAGCATTTCAGGATTGGCTAACTTGCTCGTTCAAATCTTTTCCTATTCTGAGCTCTGTCTTTCTATCCAAAGCTCCATCTTCCCCAGTTAATTTTCCCTCTTTTTCTTCATTGTTCTTCCTCATAGGGAAGTTCTCCAAGAACTTCTTTCCTCATCTCTTATTTAGGCATTACAGTCTCACCATTTAAGCCCCACAGGTCCCCACATTCTTTCATTTTACAGATCTTAATACATATATATGGAATCCAGAAAAACAGTACTGATGGACCTATTTGCAGGGCAGGAATAGACACAGACGTAGAGGACAGACTTGTGGTCATGGTGTGGGGAGAAGAAGGCGGGACAAACTGCGAGATAGCACTGACAAATACACACTACCATATGCAAAACAGATAGCGAGGAGAGAGCTGCTGTATTGCAAGGGAAGCAGCCTGGCGCTCGGTAACACCAGGGGTGGTGTTAACACGAGAGGGCTGGGATGTGGGGATGGGGTGGGAGGAAGACTTATGAGAGAGGGGACATCTGTATACTTATGGCTGATTCATGTTGTTGCATGGCAGAAACCAGCACAACATTGTAAAGCAGTTATCCTCCAATTAAAAATAAATTTGAAAAAACAGATCTTTATTGAGGGCCTACTGCAGGATGAGCATTGTTCAAATTACTGATATACAGTGGTGGGAAAAAAAAAAAAAAAAAGACAAGTCTGTGTCTTTGTGGAACTCACATGGTAATGGGGACAGTGGATAATAGATAAAAGTTTACTAGAAGAAAGGCCAAAAAGGCAAAATGAAATGGCTGTCTGAAGAGGCCTTACAAATAACTGTGAAAAGAAGAGAAGTGAAAGTCAAAGGAGAACAGGAAAGATATATCCACTCAATGCAGAGTTTCAAAGAATAGCAAGGAGAGATAAGAAAGCCTTCCTAAGTGATCAATGCAAAGAAATAGAGGAAAACAACAGAATGGGAAAGACTGGAGATCTCTTCAAGAAAATTAGAGATACTGAGGGAACATTTCATGCAAAGATGGGCTCAATAAAGGACAGAAATGGTATGGACCTAACAGAAGAAGAAGATATTAAGAAGAGATGGCAAGAATACACAGAAGAACTGTACAAAAAAGATCTTCATGACTCAGATAATCACGATGGTGTGACCACTCACCTAGAGCCAAACATCTTGGAAGGTGAAGTCAAGTGTGCCTTAGAAAGCATCACTATGAACAAAGCTAGTGAAGGTGATGGCATTCCAGTTGAGCTATTTCAAATCCTGAAAGATGATGCTGTGAAAGTGCTGCACTCAATATGCCAGCAAATTTGGAAAACTCAGCAGTGGCCACAGGACTGGAAAAGGTCAGTTTTCATTCCAATCCCAAAGAAAGGCGATGCCAGAGAATGCTCAAACTACCACACAATTGCACTCATCTCACACGCTAGCAAAGTAATGCCCCAAATTTTCCAATATAAGCTTCAACAGTGCATGAACCGAGAACTTCCAGATGTTCAATCTGGATTTAGAAAAGGCAGAGGAACCAGAGATGAAATTACCAACATCCCTGGATCACAGAAAAAGCCAGAGAATTCCAGGAAAACATATACTTCTGCTTTATTGACTACACGAAAGCCATTGACTGTGTGGATCACCACAAACTGTGGAAAATTCTGAGAGAGATGGGAATACCAGACCACCTGACCTTCCTCTTGAGAAATCTGTATGCAGGTCCAGAAGCAACAGTTAGAACAGGACATGGAACAACAGACTGATTCCAAATTGGGAAAGTAGCTCATCAAGGCTGTATATTGTCACCCTGCTTATTTAACTTACAAGCAGAGTACATCATGCTGGGCTGGATGAACCACAAGTTGGAATCAGGACTGCTGGGAGAAATATGGATAACCTCAGGTATGCACATGACACCACCCTTATGGCAGAAAGAAAAGAGGAACTAAAGAGCCTCTTGATGAAAATGAAAAAGGAAAGAGAAAAAGCAGGCTTAAAACTCAACTTTCAAAAAACAAAGATCGTGGCATACAGTCCATCGCTTCTGGCAAAGAGATAGGGAAACAATGGTAATAGTTACAGACTTGACTTTCTTGGGCTCCAAAATCACTGCAGATGGAGACTGCAGCCATGAAATTAAAAGACCCTTGCTTCTTTAAAGAAAAGCTATGATGAACCTAGACAGCATATTAAAAAGCAGAGACATTATTTTGCCAACAAAGGTCTGTCTAGTCAAGCTATGGTTTTTCCAGTACTCATGTATAGATGTGAAAGTTGGACCATAAAGAAAGCTGAGCGCCAAAGAATTGATGCTTTTGAACTGTGGTGTTGGAGAAGACTCTTGAGAGTCCCTTGGACTGCAAGGAGATCCAACCAGTCCATCCTAATGGAAATCAGTCCTGAATATTCATTGGAAGGACTGATGTTGAAGCTGAAGTTCCAATACTTTGGACACCTGACACGAAGAACTGACTCCTTGGAAAGGACCCTGATGCTGGGAAAGGTTGAAGGCAGAAGAAGGGGATGACAGAGGATGAGATGGTTGGATGGCATCACTGACTTGATGGGGATGAGTTTGAGCAAGCTCTGGGAGTTGGTGATGGACAGGGAAGCCTGGCGTGCTGCAGTTCATAGGGTGGCAAAGAGTCGGACATGACTGAGTGACTGAACTGATACTAGAAGTTGGTGAATGTTCTGGAAAAATAATTTAACAGTGTAATGCTACTCAGGGGTTCTGGGAGTGGTTTATGATTTTAACTGAAGTGGTCAGGTGATGAAGAACAAAACTAGAGATTCGTTTTTCTTCCTTTTGGTTGTTTAGTAGAGAGCTGGTTCAGCAGTTTTGAGTTTTCTTCATAGTAGAGCAGCTGCTGGCTTCACAAGCTCCCCTTCCTAACAAGGTCACTTGGATGACCAGTGCTGCAGTTTCTTTGGGCTGCTGTAATAAAATACCATAGACCAAGTGTCTTATAAACCCTAGAAATGCACGGCTCACGCTTCTGGATGTTGGAAAGTTCAAGGTGAAGGTGCTGACAGATTTGGTATCTGGTAATCACCTGCTGTCTGGTTCACAGAAGGTGCTGTGTGTCCTCAGTTGGTGGAAAGGAATGAGGAAGCTCTGTGGGACTGCTTTTATAAGAGCACTAATCCCGTTCATGCGGGCTTCATTCTCATGACCTAAGCACCTCTGCAAAGCCTCACTTCCTAGCGCCATCACATGAGGCATTAAGTTTCAACATATGAATTTGGGGGATGGTGGGGGGGTCACAAATATCTGGTCCGTAGTAAACGGGGAGTTTCTACTATTATAAACTCACATAAATACCCTAATCCATCTGAAGAGCAGGCTACTGAACTTTGACCATGGCACGGGCAGAACTTCCATGCTCATCCTCAGCAGTAGGACAGTGGGAATTTAGGGGACTGTGTACCCTCTATGGCACCCCACTCCAGTACTCTTGCATGGAAGATCCCACGGACTGAGGAGCCTAGTAGGCTGCAGTCGACGGGGTCGCACAGAGTCGGACATGACTGAAGCGACTTAGCAACAGCAGCAGCAGCACCCTCTAACTACTTCTTTGCTTGTATATCACTCCCCAGCCCCCCCCCCCC
>SJYA01000617.1:533496-553561 GCA_006410615.1 Neotragus moschatus | reverse complement strand
ATTTTTTTATCCCCCCCCCCCCCCCCCCCCCCCCCCGCAATTATCTCAGGTTTTTCTCTGTACCACATCGCACAACTGGTATGTGTCCATGGCTCTTTTATGGGGCACTGGGGTAGGCCTCATTCTGAAAGTAACTGTTGAGTAAAAACTCAAAGAAGTGTGCACAGAGGAGCCCGTGCAAAGGAAGGCACATATATGACGTGTGCAGTGTGAACAGAGCAGCGGAGATGGAGACAGCAGATCAGCCTATGTGCAGCTGAGGAGGACTTTAGCATTTACTCTGAAGAAATGGGAAGCCATTGGAAGGATTTAAACAGAGGGAAATGTGGTGTGACTGTAATAGGATTGTTCTAGGGAGCCTGGCTGGGTACAGTCCATAGGATTGCCAAGAACAGACTGAAGTGACTGAGCACATAAGCGCAGCAACAGTGCAGAAGCAGGAAGACCAGTCAGGAGGCTTATGCAGCAGTTCGGTAGCCTGGACCAACACGCATCCAGACAGGTGATATACTAGGTTCGCTAAATGTGGGGCTTCCCTGGTGGCTCAGAGGTTAAAGCATCTGCCTCCAATGCAGGAGACCCGGGTTTGATCCCTGGGTCAGGAAGATCCCCTGGAGAAGGAAATGGTAACCCACTCCAGTATTCTTGCCTGGAGAATTCTATGGATGGAGGAGCCTGGTAGGCTACAGTCCACAGGGTCGCAAAGATCTGGACATGACTGAGCAACTTCACTCACTCACTCAAAATGTTCATTCAGGTTTTTGTATAATATCTTAGGGAAAAATCTGAACAACTTTTTGGCCAACCCAGTATTAGGACGGTGACCCAGCGGGACATTCTCACACATTAGATGTGAGATAGAATAGCGAGAGAATATTCTGAGGTGACTGTAAGGTTTTTGGCTTAAGCAACTGGAAGACCGGAGATTTTTTGTTTAGGGAAGTACTCAAATGGAGCCTAAATTCTACTCACAGCACTAAGATGAGTGATTTCTGAATCTCAGTATCAACTCTCTCTCCTCACTAATTTGTAAGCTCTTTTGAAGTCTGATGCTCTGTCTTAAAGAGTAAGCATTTAGAATAAAGTTCACATCTTGGTAAACTAGATGCCTATATATAATCTGGAGTCCCCTGAAATGTCAAATGACCTCATTTTCCATAACAATAAGGCCTTGTTATACTCAGTTTTTTCTCATTAATGGCTTTATATATTTAGACTGTGCAGTATTGAATACCGAGTAGCTGTTTATATTCACAATAAGTCTAAGTATTCCTTGTCATATCTTTGAATTTTAGGTTAGAGAGTTGTCCATTTACCAGATGTCAGCATTCAATTAAATAAAACCAATATTATATATAATGAGAGAGTTGATACTGAGATACAGAAATCACTCATCTTAGTGCTGTGAGTAGAATTTAGGCTCCATTTGAGTACTTCAATTTCCAATCTTCCAGTTGCTTAAGCCAAAAACCTTACAGACATCTTAGAATATTCTCTTGCTATTCTATCTCACATCTGATGTGTCAGAATGTCCTGCTAGGTTACTGTCATAATTCAGCCAATCTGAATTAGTTTCTTCAGTGACAATATATAAAATACACAATAAATACTGCATATTTGAGAGAGATTGGGAGAACAGATATTTGATACTATGTCTATGAAATTTGCTGCAAGTTTAAGAAGACATGACTAGGTTCCAAAATAAAACTAAGGTTAAGGATCACAAATTTAAATATTCATTAAATTCTCAACATGTTCTCTGTTGCTAGACCATCTGTAGATGATCCTGGTAAAAGGAATTCCTGGATCCTTCATAGTGGGTCCACATAGGAACACAGTTCTTTAGGAAAATCTCTCGGCCACTACTGGGCCTACACTCAGGGACAACTGTGTTGATGATGGTACCATTGGTACAAATGTCTGATATTTTTTACTGATGACTTTTTTTTTGTTAACACAAATGTGTGTGAATACCTGTGGTTGTTCCAACTAAAAGTTCAGCATTAGGTAATTCCTGCCCCAGAGAATAATTACCAAATGCTTAGCCTCATCTTCAGTTATACCAATGATGGATAATTAAGTGGTGGTTCAAAAATACTTTGATTTGATAATCAATACCTTAAGGACAAGTGTTGAATGAGCTTGGTCTCTGCAATGTACAAATTTCAAATGTTATTGAAAATCGAGTGGATTTTCATTTGCTCATGAACATGAATAGCCTAATCAAGGCAGAGCATAACATTTTAAAGCAATGCTAAGTTAACCTTGACAACAGAAATATATGTGTCGATACCAGTTCATTAGTACTTTTTATTCTACCATGAACATTGTGTTCCTTTTTTAATTGACATACTTCTGTGGCTCTGTCCTCTCAGCCAAGTCTCAGAACTGAATAATATTCAGTAGTTATTTGCCAGTCAGTTTATGATGGTTATGCCAATAGCTTCTGTTTCTATTAGAAAATGTCAGTATTTGGAAGAGTTAATATTTGACTGTACTTTAAATAACTCCTGATGAGAACTATCAAGTCACTAGACTATGAAGTGAAGTGAAGTGAAGTCGCTCAGTCATGTCCGACTCTTTGCGACCCCATGGACTGTAGCCTACCAGGCTTCTCCGTCCGTGTGATTCTCCAGGCAAGAATACTGGAGTGGGTTACCATTTCCTTCTCCAGGGAATCATCCCGACCCAGGGATCAAACCCAGGTCTCCCGCATTGGAGGCAGACGCTTCTGAGCCACTTATTTGCTAATGTTCCATAAACATTAGCCTATTTGAATGCCAGGTATCATATGAAATTAACCAGAGAGACCTACCTGGCTGTGATGGTCTCTCTGAGCAATGTTCTCTGTCTATGCTAATAAGGAGTTGAAAGTATTTGAGGAAGGAGGAAAGTTAGGCCCTAAACTAAGGCATGCAGTTTGCAAATGATTCTTTTAATGAAAAAGGTCTCAACACAGATTTTTAATATTATCCCAGTGGATACAGATATGAATAAAAGTTTTTCTCTTAAGAAGCTTCCTGGAATAATGTGATATACTAGCACCAGGCTCCCCTATAGTACTAGGTGGTGAATGCATTTTAGGCCAGGAAGTAAAAGGAATGGGAGGTTATAATCCCTCAATGTTCCCATTTGAATGTCACTGTTACTCAGCTGTTTCTATTCCATTCCAGCATATGCACCTACCAATAATTCTGATATTAGCGTCTTGGTACAGTTGGAGGAATATGATGTAGAAAACGTTTATCTGTATGTGTGTGTAGAAATAGGTGGATATAGTCTCCCTATGGGCATAAATGTTTTATAGGTTAAACCATTTTGCAAAATATCTTTATCAAATACTTTATTCTGACATTGCTTACATTTAGATTTAAGTCCATGCTTTCCTAGGGAGACACATTCTTTTACACTCTTATCTCCGTAAGTGCCAGGCATTCAAATGCTGTTTTGCCAGCATACAAGAATTTAGGACCCAAAGACAGTGAAAATTGATATGCAGAAAGAGTGACAACAATAAGTCATGCTACAATGTGTGAAAACTAGAAAGCATCTTACCAGGACTTACAATGTTTGGCTGAGAGCTACATATTGGGTTGGAAGAGGTTAATCAGTTTCTCTCCTGAGAAGATTCCTCAGGCCTATGGTATGGTTAATGCCATGAGACATACTGTATTTAATAGCTGTTCAGCATCTCAGAAAAAAAATGATAGTTGTAGGAATATCATTGATAGATTATGGCTCTCAGGGATCCTGGGCAACAAGACTTGAACATATTTCATGTTCTTTCCTTTGTGTTGTGCCGTTTTTTGTTGGAAGTTGAGCAGTTAAGTGAGCAAAGATGAGCTCAATGAATAGGAGGAGGAGCTATCTACCAAAATTTGAGGTTTAAGTACCATTTAGTTGTGTTTTCATTGATTTCTTATTTATTCCTTCTAGAGTTAATTTATCTTTTGTTATCTTTCAGACTCTTGACTTGAATTACCTTCCTTAGAAATTTTGGGGAAATACCACTTCTTTTTATTACTTCATGGATAAATAGTCCTGAGAGAGACTCAAGCATGGACACTTAGAAGTAATGAGTAGAATGAAGAGTTCTCCCAAACACTGGATAGGAATCTTGGCACTAAATTTTCTGCCAACAGTAGAGTTAGGGTGCCATTTTCCTCACTCAGTTAGAGATGGTATCCTTTCCTCTCTTTAACGATAGATATAACATGACCTCGAAATCAAACCAGTTATATTGCATGGTAATATAAACTCAATTGCACAGATTATACATGACTGAAGCGACCTAGCAGCAGCAGCAGCAGCACAGATTATAAAATGAGTTGTATGGGCACATTCTGCTATATTAAAAAAAAAAAGTGTAACTTGGAACATGCAGTGGACTAGAAGAGAACCTTGATTATCAACAAGGATACACTTCAGGGTAGGTTAAATACGGGAGGCCACTGATGAGAAAGTGTCATGAATGCATCAGTTTATATATGAACCCCTCCTTTCAGTTCCTCTGCCCAGTCTGTCTGTGGAATCTAAGCATCCCCTTAATGAGCTACTGCTATTCTTAGGTACAAGAGTATGTTAATAACCCAGATTCTTTCAAGTTCATCCTTAAGGTGAGGTCTGCCTTCTCAAGAACCAGGATGGTAGCTATCACATTCCAGACAGCAGAGCAGAATAAAGAACAAGAGAAGGGTGAAGATGTGTGCCAGCTGCCTTCCCAGGAAAGATGCTTCATGATCCTTTTGCTAACATCCCATCCCAGTAGCAAGAACTTAGTAACAGAGTCTCTGGGCAAACATAGCTCAACCTAATAACTTATTACATGGCTTACGGGGAGAATACATATTGGGAGAAAGGTTACAATCACACTTCCTTTTCTATTACAGTGGTACCTTGGCATCAGCAGGGAGAGTTTTGCAACTGTCTAAGGTGGTACCTGAAGCAGATGATGCCGAGTAGGCAGCAGTGGCGAGCCTTGACTCGAGTCACACTGTGTAGGTTTGAATCTAGGTGGTTCTCAAATATGAAGAAGAAATATTATGGGTATCTTCCTCTGAGTTTTGGTGAGAATTAAATGAATATAAAACACTGAGCATGGCACCTGATACTTTCAAACCATTTGATAATTTTAGCCCTGATTATTAAAAGTAAAGTGAGAGGTTTTTGTGCATCTAAATGCATAGATATTTTCTGTACATTCCTACAGCTGGGCGGATATATTTACTCTCTTTTCCAGATATTTTATTTTTGGAAATAAGCTACCATGCACATGCTTGTTTGGAGGATAAGGGTGGTTCCTAACAAAGTTTATGAGTGATTTTCTTGAATTTTCAATGGGTTCTGCATATTTCATTGACACCACTCTATAGGCTCTTTATATCAGTTATAATGTGAAGCGTATTGCATTAAGAATTTACACGATGGCCATCTCCACTGATGCGACAAAGTAGGAATTGTGCACCACATCAAGAGAAGGCCGTCCTTGGGTGGAAGGGGTTCAGCGAAGGCAGCGTGGAGGGGTACGCTGTGTTCACCTGTAAAGGGATGGGTCGCTCTGAATTGCATTAATATCAATCAAAATGTAAAAATCTGGCTTGTTCTTCATTTAGAAATGGTGGTAGGAGACAAATGGGGGAAAATGAAGCTTGATATTTCAACCTGCATGTGACAATTTTCTTAAGGTTATAGACAACGAAATAGCTGTGTCAAGATGTGTTTTGCCAACACCTAAATGCTCTCTGCTTCTCTCTTTTTCTTTCCTTCTCTAAGCCCCTTCTTTGTTCTGTGGGTTTTCTTTTGTAACTCCACCAGACTACAGCTTTGTCCCCCCTTCTTCCACTCCTTTCTGGTCAGGTACTGCTTTACTGCTTTTATATGTCTTTTCAACTTGCTTTTGTTTGCAAGTATTTTGACTTCTGTGTGTGGCTTCTCATGTAGATACATTTCCTCACAAACAGCCCCTCCAGTCACATTCCCACCATGCACTTTCCTTTTCTCTGTCATCAAGTCATCGTTTGTCTTGACATTCCAATCCTCTAGTTTTATGTGTGTGCTCATGTTATATTTCAGCAAGACATTTTTTCTTTCATCAGTTGGAAAGAATCGAGAGGTGAAAGTATAAAGGGAGAATGAAGTGCTTTATAAAACTAGTTTTCTTGAGGATCAGAAATTTCAGTTGGGAAAAGCCAGTGTTCATGTCTTTCCATTAAGAAAATAAATAGGACCAAGATCCCAACTTTATCTCCAAATATAAGAATAGAATTTAGTTCCTATTGCTTTGAAGGATGACTGTTCATCTGCTGGTGCAGGGCATTCTGGTCTTAATTTCTGTCATTAGCCAGAGAATGTAAGGGCTGTTTATGTGACATGTAGGGAGTACATGATGAGTGAATAAAGTAGGTTTTCTTACAGGTTTTAAAAAACTAACCTGTAAGTCCCAATGGAATAATCAAATATCGTACTAGAAGGCCCTTACAAGTCATCTGGTATAGACCTTTCATTTTATAGGTGAGAAGAATGTGGCCCAGAGGGGTTAAGAGAACTGTGCAAGGTCGCACAGTTAAGTTGATGATGGGTTTTTCCATCACTGGGGTGTTTTTATGTGCACGACTCTAAGAGTAGTGCCCCAGTAATAGGATGGTTTTCAGTAAGGAAACTATTAAAGTGGTTTGTGTCCGAACAGTAAAATAAAATGACCTATTTTTGCTCCCTTTACAGTTCTGAAATCTACAGCATTGCTATTCGTTTATCTTATGATGGACACCTGGAGACTAAAAAATTTCTATCATTGCAAAGCTCTGGAAAATAGGCCAGAGATCCCAGTCTCCAAGAGGGCACACTTTTCCAGGGTGAAAGTCATAACTGGAGCTGTCTAGACACTGGGAACTGTTAAAAATATGATGTATGGCAATTCCCGTGTTTTGTTTTGTTTTGTTTTGTTTTCTTGTACTTCAGTTTCTCTACCGTTTAAGGTTTATAAAGTTCCACCAATCCCAGGTGAGTGATTCTTAGAATCACTGAAAATATAATTGAAAATACTTTATAACCCCAAGGAGCAACAGGTAGAGATGTTAATATGAAATGTGTTCTGAAACACCAGAGACGAACAGATGTCCAGCTTGAACTGAGTTTTCCTTTCAGGACAGGCAGATGAGGGCAAAGAAGAGGCGAGCTCCTCTCCTACCATTGAAAAACAATCTAAGTATAGGAGGCGAACACCCTGAATCTTGTTTTTGGTGATGTATTTCAGTAAAGATTTTCTATACCATCTGAGCCCGCAGGGCAGTTCTATAAGATTTGTTTGAAACAAAGAAGATACATGGATGGTGTTTATTATTTTTTTCCATGAAACATGATTTAAGCTTCTTCACAAGTGAAATTATATATAAAAGAGTAACTGTCTCTAAATAGTTTTAACTAAAAAAAAAGGCTGTTTGGGGGGAGGAGATGCCATTTGACTAGATGACATGGATTCAGTAGGAGCCTTTCAGAGCAAAAAACAAAAAAGTTTATTGTTTTGAGTCTTAGTCAAGAATAAAAATGGGAAGCTTTTACCATAGAGGTTCTAGTTAAAAATAGATTACTATGCTATCAATAGGAAATTTAGGCTAGTTATTTGAGATTCTGTCACCCTANAAGTGATGACATGGATTCAGTAGGAGCCTTTTAGAGCAAAAAAAAAAAAAAAAACAAAAAAGTTGATTGTTTTGAGTCTTAGGTGAGAATAAAAATGGGAAGCTTTTACCATAGAGGTTCTAGTTAAAAATAGATTACTATGCCATCAATAGGAAATTTAGGCTAGTTATTTGAGATTCTGTCACCCTAGATAGTAACTTAGATATTGACATTTTTTCCTGCCAAACTACAAAAACTAGTCCCTGTTTGGAAGTTCCTGTGAAGAACATGAAAACCGAATGATGAGTCTGTAAACTTTGTGAGCCTGACTTCCGCTGGCTGAATTGAAACAGCAGTTCCGCTGCTTTCAAGCGCCTGTGCCATGGTCACTAGTCTGTAANTGACATTTTTTCCTGCCAAACTACAAAAACTAGTCCCTGTTTGGAAGTTCCTGTGAAGAACATGAAAACCGAATGATGAGTCTGTAAACTTTGTGAGCCTGACTTCCGCTGGCTGAATTGAAACAGCAGTTCCGCTGCTTTCAAGCGCCTGTGCCATGGTCACTAGTCTGTAATGAAATCACGGCTGTGCATCTTGATAGCATCTGCAACATCCATCTGACTGGCTTCTTCCGGTCGGTAAAGTGCAAACCCATTCTGACGCCCATCATTTCTTTACAGTGTTAAGTCCCAAGGTGCTGGGCATCGCTATTGCTCGCTATGACTTCTGTGCCAGAGATATGCGAGAACTGTCCCTGCTGAAAGGAGATGTGGTGAAGATTTACACGAAGATGAGTGCGAACGGCTGGTGGAGAGGAGAAGTAAATGGCAGGGTGAGCGTCCCTCTCCATGTGATCATCGTGTAAACGAAGGGGGCGGGGCAGCCGCTGGCACCCATGATGCTGGGGGGGACCCCTCACCACCTTACAGTTGTCACCCCCCCCCCCCAGAGTCCTGGCTCCACATGGGTGGTGTTCCTTACTGAAAACAGGGACTCCAGAAAATGCATTGCGTGACTAGGATACTGACATAAACAAAGTTTANTCATGTGAACGTTTATGAGGCAAATGCTCAGCTTTGCTTAGTAAGTGACATCTGTGGGAGGGAGGAGTTCATATTCATTTGAAGTCCTGATTATATTTGCAAACTTTTTCATAAGACGACATACCCCAAAAAGTGGATAAAAGAGTATCTTCGTGTTAAATCTTCACAACTTTCATGATTTCATAGGATTATTTTAGAAAATGTAGGACTTCATTTTATGAGATAATCTTGGCTGGGTATTTTTTTTAGGTAGTTACAAATAGCCTGAGTTAAGGTGCCATTGTTTACATAAACAGACCAACGACTATGATCTATAGTAAGTCATTTCAGAGAAGCAACATTATTAACATATGCCTTTTCCTCCTCCCTGACTCCCCTGCCCAAATGAAAAAGACCTGGGACATACATGCTGACTCCCACATTTTCCTGGAGTATTTACAGTAGCACAAACAACCTCGTTGAGGATTTCTGAAGGAAAGCACATTAAGGTCCTTTATGCATTTCAGGGACACAAAGGAGGGTCACTAGACTTTTCTGATCTTATCCACTGTGGGCTCCCAGCTCTCACTGCGGCTCTTCCCATCTGAGTCCATTTCCGGGTGTGTATTAACTGATAGGAAGATAAGTCTGCAGTGCATTTATTTGACCAAGTCTTCACTGTTTATAGGAGGAGTCTAAGTACATTTTTCCTGGGATGTACAGAGTGCCCAGTCAAGAGAATCAAGTTAAGACACTAACTTGGCCCTTTCCCAATGAAATATTTTCTCCATAGCAGAAGTCATGTTCTGACAAGACTCAGTGTCTACAGAAAACATTAGAAGCATTAACTTCATAGAGCCAAATTAGGAACATTTAGTTCTGAACTCTTGGATCATCTTTAAAATGAGGTGGGTGTGATTGGCCTTCTCCCCAACCCACTGAGGGCCAGAACTTGATGTGTGGTGGATACTTCTCCCTTTAGAGACCCTCGTGGGCTAGGACTTCTCAAATAGGATAGATTCAGGACCTTTACCTCAGAATTATGTAAACTGTGATTGTGTTTTAGAAAAGTTACTTGCTAAAACCAGTTAAGTTTTTGTATATGTGTAAATGATCATGAAATTGAGTTTTATAAGATGTTCTGTATAGTGAAGTTACACACTCAAGGTGTCTCCTGGAGTGGACTCTTTCCCATAAAGTCTTATCTGCAACATTATGTCTGGGTAATGTTTTGTCTGTTACTGTCTGCCAAATGTTACGGAGAGAGCAGCTTCATACACACTGAAACACTCCTGTGTAAAGTACTAGCTTGTGCTGTTTTTTTTTTGTTTTTTTTTTTTAGCCAATAGACTCCCTCTCTTGCTACATTTCATGGACCTGGGCGTTTCCCAGCAGAGGATATTAGCGTCCCTTTTCATGACCTTACATTTACATCTTTGTCTATGTTAAATACTTCATATTGGAAACTTTAAATGCTGCAGATTTGTGTAGATTTCTAATACCAAAGACAGAAGTAAATGTTTTCCATATACTTTGTCTTGCCTGTATGCAGCCCTGTGTAATATGGTGAATTAGAGTGGTATTTCACTTTGTAATATTTTGTAAATATGTCAATATAATAAATAGTTACTACTTGCATTACATCGATTGAGAGCTGAAGTCTTTCCATCAAACAGTTCCATACATAATTCAACATGTGCAGATCTCATCATAAACACAAGACTAGAAGCCTAACTGTGATCTGCAATAGTTGCAGATAATATATCATTGACATGCTTACCATGTGCCACACGGTTCTAAATGCTTTATGTGCTCTAATTTACAATAACCGCAGGAGGTATAACCCCATATTATCTCCACTTTTCAGATGAAGGAACAGGCATTTTGAGAAGCTGTAGCTTGACCCACCTTACAGAGCTGGCAAGTGTCAGAGAGTTCCCACTTGGGTGGTCTAACTCCAGAGCCTGTACCATCACACTTAATAGGGGCAAAAGGGTTTCCTTGGTGGCTCAGAGGTAAAGAATCTGCCTGCCAATGCAGGAGACACAGGTTCGATCCCTGAGTTGGGAAGATCCCTTTGAGATGGAAATGGCAACCCACTCCAATATTCTTGCCTGGGAGATCCCATTAGACAGAGAAGCCTGGTGGGCCACAGTCCACAGTTTCGCAAAGAGTCAGACATGACTTAGAAACTAAACAAAAACAACAGGGGCAAAGGGAGATTAGGGATGTAACACTGCATAGTTGAGCAGCTGTGATACAAGAGAGTGGTTTAAATGATTGAAGATGAACACAATTCAGAAACATTCTCCTATTCCTGCCTCCTAAAAGAGAGCCTCAAATAGACATTTCCCAGAGAGACAGGTGTCAGAGACTGACCTTTATCTACTTTGATTCAACCTTTCCATAGAAAATGATGAAGTGCTAAGAGAGACTTGGAGGCAAGTCTCCCTTGGCAGAGCAGGCCTGTGGGTTGTCCCCAGTGGTGGAGGCAGTTTGGCTCAGAACAGCAGGGAAGCCCATTCCTTCTAAAGAGCGGGGAAGGTCGGTTTCAAGGTAATAGCATCTGGTTGGTGTCGCCAGCACACTGCGCTCAGAAATACAAAATCTCCCCTATTTCATTATAGTCTGGTGGGTTACCCCAGTCCTGACTCCCACTGCTTGAAGGACTGATTCCTTTGGATTTCTCTTCAACATGTTATCATTGAGGGGACTTTAGACCTTGCATCTTATCATCACCACTCTTACCACTACCAATCATGATAAGAACTCCCTCTTTATTTATTAGTTAACATGGGAATAACCCTTATAAATCGTTAAAATATTGTCTTCCATCAAGTAATTAAAGTAAATATATTGAGAATTAGTCTTTAGGTGGCTTGCTTTGTTCTATTTGACAGCTGTACAGAAGAGTGATAGAAGCATCACCCCAGACATCAGCATCTCTGGGTTCCCACCCCACCCTCACCACACAGGGGCTCAGCCAACCAGTGTAATAACAGCAAGTACTTGATAGGCTGGTTGTGGGACTCAACTGAGACTGTACATATCAAGTGTAATTGTGTCTGGCTTGCACTGAACCATTTTTATTACTGTCATTATGGCGGTAACTGTCAGATCGATTTGCTGTCAAATTTGAGTAGTTGCTATATGAATCTTTGAATTCCTTCAGTATAAATCAGGCTCACTTATTGGATTAAGGGGCAAAACTACAGATTCTCAATTAGACAGTCTTTCTAGGAATGATGTTAAATCATCTGGTATCATAGAAAGTAGAAGTTTTAGCAGTTGCTGCTGCTGCTAACTCGCTTCAGTCGTGTCCAACTCTGTGCGACCCTATAGATGGCAGCCCACCAGGCTTCTCCGTCCCTGGGATTCAGACCCCAGCACCACCAGTGACTTTCTGGGCACCAATTTCATCTTCTGTAATAAAGGGATAATTATAAGTGTCTGAGAGAGCTGAAGGATAAACCATAACATATGAAGAAAAAGATGCCAGTAAAGAGCCTGGCACACAGTAGGTACTCAAGAAATGTTGATCCCTTCCCCTGATCAACTGTAAAATGCTTAGGGACCAGATTATGGACTGGAAGCTTTAATTTTAAATACTAAAGCTCATATTTTCTTACATGTGATTACATTTTGAGCATTCAAATTACAGATGGAATAAAAAGGTGTGTGTTCAGGAAGATTAATATTCAAACCCACAAACAACCTCAGAAGTTGAATTTAACAGCTTTACATTATTTTGACTAGGAAAATAGGATTATCACCCACCTCATAATCATTCAGACTTAGACCATTAGTCATTTCATTTTTCACTGAAACTAGTTTTCTGGGATTGGTTGAGCTCTGATTAGAAATATTATGCTCTAGTGTCTGGCAGACTTTAAAAAGCATTTTATTGTAAGTAATGAACCAGTCCCTAAAAAAGGTCAAAAGGAATCCTTTGTCAAGTTAGGTGCCATCAGTTAGACAGGATTCATGGAAATAATCACAGAAAAACAACTCTTGAAGCACTCTAGACTGGCTCTGTCAGGAAGTTCCAGAATTCCTAGACACAGTACAATCACAGTGACCCAGACATTGAGAGACCTCAGAGCAGAAACAGAATGCACACAAATCCCTCCTCCCCCTGTCTGCTAATGGACACTGGGGTCCATGTTGAGCCCAGGGGTCGGGGGTAAACCCCAGAATAGTGGACCCCCCTCTGCTGGCACAGTCCTGGCCCCCTCTCCAGCTGAGCAACCCTGGGGAAAGCACACAGAGCCCCTGAATCTTTGTCTCTGAGAATGAAGGGGTTAACCAGTGAAAACCCTTATTTCTATCTAAGCTCCATGGTTTTATGAAGTTATTCTCAACCACAGAAGAAACAAATGACTTCACCAACGTATAGAGGTTTTAGAATATGCTAGTACTGAGAGGGATTGGAGGCAGAGGAGAAGGGCACGACAGAGGATGAGATGGCTGGATGGCATCACTGACTAGATGGACGTGAGTCTGAGTGAACTCCGGGGGAGTTGGTGATGGACAGGGAGGCCTGGCGTGCTGCAATTCATGGGGTCACAAAGAGTCGGACACGACTGAGCGACTGAACTGAACTGAACTGAGTACTAACTAGGACAGTCAAATCTCTTCAGCTGTACTCAAAATTCTTTGCACAATCATTTCATGGCTGTAAGTGGTACAGGGGCACACCTGTGGGTCTGCTGTATGCACCATGGTACCTTAGTGCCCATCCACTGGCACATGCCAGAAGCCGGGGGATGTTCGTGNTACTAACTAGGACAGTCAAATCTCTTCAGCTGTACTCAAAATTCTTTGCACAATCATTTCATGGCTGTAAGTGGTACAGGGGCACACCTGTGGGTCTGCTGTATGCACCATGGTACCTTAGTGCCCATCCACTGGCACATGCCAGAAGCCGGGGGATGTTCGTGGAGTGAACAGGTCCCCAGCACTCATGTGTGCGGACCTGTGGGCAGACACTGGCCCTAGGTCCTGTGGCTGAAAAGCTAAATGTGCTTTTCTTTGATTCTAGCAGTTGAGTTCTGTGCGAATGATTGCAACCGAACCTCAGAAACCACAGCTCCTTGAGGGGGCACTGGAGACTGGCCAGTTCCTGGCTGCTGTCATGATACCAGCCACCTTTCTCTCCTTCTGAATTAACTGCTTGGGCCTGTGTGCTCTGGATATCACACCAGCTGGGCTGCCCCAGCAGCACTTTTCAGTTGTCACTGCTCTGGGCCGACAGGAAGCAGACATGATCTGCACTTAGTATGTTTTCCTTCTACCAATGATAGAAAAATAAGTATCCCTACATTTGGGATCTACAGCTCCTGGAAACTTTTCAGACTTCATCTCACTGAATCTGGAGCAGCACAACCCTGAAAGGCAGGTAGGGCAACCTTCGTCTATGAAACAAAAATGGACAGGAACTTCCAATTTCTCAGAATTCCTAAAGCCTTTCTCCAGAGGAGCTTCTATCTACACTGTGGGCATTTGCTGACATCCTAGGTCAAGAGGCAGCACAACTGGGTCAAAATACTCACACTTCTTGCTGTCAGCACATACTGATGTGTTTGAAATGTGTCAATAAGTCTAATAATGTCTCAAAGTCTGATCAGCAAATGCGTTTGGATTTTCTAGTGATTTGAATCTCCTTGCCTCCATAAGAGTAAATTTTTTTTTCCAATGATAATTTAGTTTTTGTCTCTTCATTTGAATATTTTTTAAAATCTCATCTCATTTAATTCTGAGAACTCAAAGGTTGGTAACATTGCATCTTTGAATCATGAAAACTCTCGTTCTGGCTGAAGAACTCTTCTACACAAGAGCTAGAACTAGTTTTTAAAGCAATTTGACCTATTTTAATAGTCTAATCAACCTTTTTGTCGAAGCAACAGTACAGATTAATGGTCAAGGCCTCAGCTTTAGAACTGGATGGTCAGGCTCCACCACATACTGGCTAAATGACCCTGGGCAAGCTGCTTACTCTGCTTGTTCCTCAGCTTATCTTTAATTAAGATGGGGTGATGAAGCACCTTATTTCAGACAGTGTTCATGAGGATTAAATGGGGCAACATGTATAAACAGAGTTCTCATATATTTGCATTTTGACCATTTAATATACAAAAATAAATGTTACAGGCTAAATTCAGATGTGGAAAAAAAAACCCCAAAAACCTCTTGTATGTACTTTGGCCACCTCATTCGAAGAGTCGACTCATTGGAAAACACTCTGATGCTGGGAGGGATTGGGGTCAGGAGGAGAAGGGGACGACAGAGGATGAGATNATGCGAAGAGTTGACTCATTGGAAAAGACCCTGATGCTGGGAGGGATTGAGGGAAGGAGGAGAAGGGAATGACAGAGGATGAGATGGTTGGATGGCATCACCGACTTGATGGACGTGAGTCTGAGTGAATTCCGGGAGTTGGTGATGGACAGAGAGGCCATCTGAACTGAACTGAATGCAGATGGTGCTTCTTGAAGCATAGGAGCTGGAGAAATATGTATATTCTCACATGTTCCTTAACCATTCATCCATTAATAGACACACATTATTTCTACATTCTGACTACTATAAATAATATGGCAGTGAACATGGGTACTGATATCTTTTTGAGTTTGCATTTTCATTTCCTTCAAATAAATGCCCAGATTTGGAATTGCTGGATCAATTGATAGTTCTATTTTTAATTTTGGGGGGAACTTCCATACTGTTTTCCACAGTGATTGTACCAATTTACATTCCCATCAATAAAACATAAGGGTTCCTTTTTCTACACATTCTCACCAACACCTGTCATTCCTTGCCTTTTGATAGCAGCCGTTCTAACAAGTATCAGAGTAGTTTTGATTTGCAGTTCCCTGATGATTAGTGATGCTGAGCACCTTCTCATATACCTGTTGGTCANTTTACATTCCCATCAATAAAACATAAGGGTTCCTTTTTCTACACATTCTCACCAACACCTGTCATTCCTTGCCTTTTGATAGCAGCCGTTCTAACAAGTATCAGAGTAGTTTTGATTTGCAGTTCCCTGATGATTAGTGATGCTGAGCACCTTCTCATATACCTGTTGGTCAATCTATATGTCTCCTTTGGAAAAATGTCTGTTACACTCCCATCCCATTTTTAAATTGGGGGTTGTTTGTTTTTCTATTGAGCTGTAGGAGTTCTGGAAATATTTTAGACATTAACCTCTTAAGAGAGTTTTCTGATAGAAGGATCCAATGGAAATGACAAGCTAAAAAAGTGAAGTAAATATGAAAGACCTTATAGTGTATTACCTTCAATAGTCTTCAGAAGTCTTGTATATGTCTAAGTCACATAAGACTAAATCTTTTAAGTGTCATAAGTCTCATGCCCTTGGTTGTTTGCCATATTGAAGGACAAACTGGGAATCAGGTGATCAAAAACATCTTTTTAAAAAACTCTTTTCTTTCCCATACTTTTCACATAAGACCAAATTCCAACAAACAAAAGATTTCTTTCCACAAATGAATTTTTAAGGCAGTTGTTTACATCCTGGTGCTTGTGATGTTTGTCATTCAAGGAGTACAACAATGTCAAAATCAGGTAAGAAAATTCAGTAAGATCACTTAAGATGTGGACTAAAATCTTTAACAGCTCTTGTTTCTATTATATTTTTATTCCTGTGATTATACATTTGCAGGCTAAGATGTGACATAAAGCAAAGAAAGCATTAGAACAGAAATATTTTGGCATCAGCTTAATCTATCACATAATTGAGACTAGAGCCTGCTCCATAATAGTAAAAAATGCAATAGGCTCATCATTCATGTACTCCTAGGATTTAGTTCTGGGTTTTGTTTTGGCTGTCAGAAAGTCTTTTGATCTAAAACATCTTATTAGCAGTTTATATTGGGCACTTAGAATGTTTTACCCAGAAAAAAAGACTAAATTGTTAGTCTTGTGCGTGATGTCTCATGCATTGTTTTGCTTTTCTGCTCTCGGTAGTAATTTCTGGAAGTCACAAAGGAATTTTAAACAACTAAGCATGGTGTATTTTGTACACTTTTTTTTTTTTGTCTGCACCAGGTCTTAGTTGCAGCATGTTGGATCTCTAGTTGAGGCACTGAGTTCTCTGACCATGGATCCAACCGAGGACCCTGTGTTGAGAGTCTTAACCACTAGACCACTAGGGAAGTCCCTATTTATCTTAAAATGTTCCCCTTTTTTTTTTCCTTCAAGTTTTGTTTTGTTTTCTTGCTGCATTAATGTCTCCTATAAGTTTCTACCCAGGTCCTGAGGTGACTGCTTAACCAGCCAACCACGTAAATTTGGAAGAGTCTTTTCACTTGGCCTTGATGTCTTCTCAGGGTCTTCCTTAAATATTCATCGAACTGAAGCAGATGTTGAAAAAATTAATTGAAGGAATAAATATTAACCTGTTTTTCACATGTATGTTTGGCCAATATTATGACAATCTCTCAGATCTGAATGAGAGTACAAGCTGGGAAAGGAGTGTGTTAAAGGACTCCTTTCTGGAAATATCCAACATGTGGTCTCATGAAGTTAAAGTCTGGCAGTCATCAATGGAATGAGCTAAAGCCCTGTGAAGACTGAAGCCCAGAATTTGATATGTGATTGTTTTGAAGTTTTTAACTCTTATTTTGATGGACATGAACAGGACTGGGAAGGGGTTGGAGAAATATCCTCTCTTGCAACCTGCTACTTATACACTGGGCTTCCCTGGTGGCTCAGACAGAAAAGAATCTGCCAACAATGTGGGAAATGTGGGTTCAATATCTGGCTTGGGAAGATCCTCTTGAGAAGGAAATGGCAACCCACTCCAGTATTCTTGCCTGGACAATCCCCACAGACAGAGAAACCTGGCAGGCTACAGTCTCTGGAGTCTCAAAGAGTCGAACATGACTTAGTGACTAACACACACACACTTATACCATAGCACGGGAAGGATTTTGAACGCACCACTGATCAGCTGGGAGAGGCACACAGTTTTAGCGATCTTTGGGTAACTTAAGATTCTCCTTGTGCCTTCTCTGATGGCTCAGTGGTAGAGTTCTCCTGCCATTGCAGAAGACACATGTTGGATCCCTGATCCAGGAAGATCCCAAATGCTGCGAAGCAACTAAGTCCATGCACCACAAGCACTGAGCCTGTGTTCTAAAGCCCGGGAGTCCCAACTACTGAGCCCACATGTCACAACTACTGAAGCCCACTCACCCGAGCTCTGCAACATGAGAAACCACCGGAATAAGCCCTAGCTGTCCGCAACTAGTGCAAAGCCTGAGCAGCAACAAAGACCCAGCATGCGCATTCATGCTTAGCCTTTTAGCTCATGTTCGACCCTCTGTGACCCTATGGACCATGACCTGCTAGGCTCCTCTGTCCATGGGATTTTCCAGGCAAAGAATACTGGAGTGTGTTGCCATTTCCTTCTCCAAGACCCAGCACAGCCATAAATAAATAAGTCAATAAAATTATTTAAAAATAATATTAAAAAGAATTTTTTTGGAAGAAAGATTCTCTTTGGCACTTGCCAATTATAGAAGAGGTTTAACTGTCAAATTTCCTACTACTTTGAAAATTTATACTTTCTTGGATCATCTACTATAATTTAGTGCATAGAAAAAAATGTCTAGATGAATAAACTTGTTAATAGTGGCTATTCTTAGGGAGAGGTATTACTGCAGGGACACTTCCAGTTTTACTTTACATGCTTTCAAATTACTATATTACTTTTGTTATAAAAAATAAAGAACTATAATGTACTCTATTAATAACCCCAAACTGAAAAAAGACTTGTCATCCAGACACTTCATGCAATGGATATGATTCTCAGGGTGAAAAAAAAAAAAATCTCTACTTTCTAAAGTAGGTTTCACCAAGATGGCTTGTATTTATGGACACTTAGAAAAAAAATTATTTTTATCACTTTTCTCCCTTCACAAATATTTCATTATTTGACTATACTCAGACATTTTTGTATGCCTAAATTTTTCAAGGAATAGAATATATTTTTGGTACATAATAGGTGCTCAATAAATGTTTGTTGAGTGATTACATTAAATAAATCCTCAGTTCAGTTCAGTTCAGTTCAGTCGCTCAGTCATGTCCAATTATTTTCGACCCCATGAATCGCAGCACACCAGGCCTCCTTGTCCATCACCAACTCCCGGAGTTTACTCAAGCTCACATCCATCGAGTCGGTGATACCATCCAGCCATCTCATCCTCTGTCGTCCCCTCCTCCTCCTGCCCCCAATCCCTAACTGTACTCTCTTTTGAAATCAGAATAACTTTAAAAATAGAAGGATACCAGTTTGGGCCCTAAAATTTTTTTTTCCTGGGAATCTAAAAGATTTTACAATAATTTCTAAACACTGTCTTTTAAAAATTCCCTATTTACTTTTAGGGGATAGTTTATATAATCAAAACTCTGATTTAACAAATAAATTATATATAATATAAAAAAATTTTAAATTGTAGAATAGTTGATTTCCACTGTTGTGTTAACTTCTGTTGTATAGCAAAGTGATTCAGTTATACACATATTGGGTTGACCGAAAAGTTCATTTGCGTTTTTCTATAAGATCTTATGTAAAAACCCAAATTTTTAGCCAAATCAATATATACATTCTTCTTAAAATTATTTTCCATTATGGTTTATCACAGGATATTGAATATAGTTCCCTGTGCTATACAGTAGGACATCGTTGTTTACCCATTCTATATATAATTGTTGGCATCTAATATTTCAATTTCTAGAGGAATTATTAAATAGTCATTTTATGTTAACAAAATTCATTCATGTTATTTATCTTTCCTTCATGACTATTCTTTTGGTGCTATAATCTCAGTTTTTAAAAAGTGATTAAATGAATGAATGCATGGATGAATAAGTGCTTTGCTTAAGATCCTAAAGGCAACAAGTGATCAAGACAGGTTAGTGTTCACTGACCCTGTCTCCCCAGACTACTGTTTGGCCCCTTGACCCCTGTTGTCTCTCCAGAAAAAAGAGGTAGTACTACAATGCCTTTTTCCCATGGCTGTATATAAACAGGTTATTTGATTCAGTAAATGTTTGACAGGAAAAGATGAAAGATTAAGCCAAATGAACAATGTCTGCTTACTGAAGGTATGGCTTAACATCTTGGTTTATAGCTTTTCTAGGGCTCCAAAATCACTGCAGATGGTGATTGGAGCCATGAAATTAAAAGACGCTTACTCCCTGGAAGGAAGTTATGAGCAACCTAGATAGCATATTCAAAAGCATAGACATTACTTTGTCAACAGAGGTCCATCTAGTCGAGGCTATGGTTTTTCCAGTGGTCATGTGTGGATGTGAGAGTTGGACTATAAAGAAAGCTGAGTGGAGAAGAATTGATGCTTTTGAACTGTGGTGTTGGAGAAGACTCTTGAGAGTCCCTTGGA
>SJYA01000617.1:473273-533405 GCA_006410615.1 Neotragus moschatus | reverse complement strand
CTCCCGGAGTTCACTCAAACTCATATCCATCGAGTCGGTAATGCCATCCAGCCATCTCATCCTCTGTCGTCCCCTTCTCCTCCTGCCCCCCAATCCCTCCCAGCATCAGTCTTTTCCAATGAGTCAACTCTTTGGATGAGATGGCCAAAGTACTGGAGTTTCAGCTTCAGCATTATTCCTTCCAAAGAAATCCCAGGGCTGATCTCCTTCAGAATGGACTGGTTGGATCTCCTTGCAGTCCAAGGTACTCTCAAGAGTCTTCTCCAACACCACAGTTCAAAAGCATCAATTCTTCAGCTTTCTTTATAGTCTAACTCTCACATCCATACGTGACCACTGGAAAAACCATAGCCTTGATGAGACGGACCTTTGTTGGCAAAGTAATGTCTCTGCTTTTGAATATGCTATCTAGGTTTTCTTCCAAGGAGTAAGCATCTTTTAATTTCATGGCTACAATCACCATCTGCAGTGATTTTGGAGCCCCCCAAAATAAATTCTGACACTGTTTCCACTGTTTCCCCATCTATTTCCCATGAAGTGATGGGACCAGGTGCCATAGCAGTCCTTTAAAATTGATGACCACAAATCAAAGACAGCTCATGGTATATGAGTTATTTACTTCCATGTAACAAATGAGTCCAACCCTTATCCATTGAGGACAACAAACATCTACTTTCCCACAGTTTCTGTGGGCCAGGAATCAGGGAATATATTAGTAGGGCTCAGAATCTCCCATAAGCCCTCAAAACAGTCACCCAGGGCTTTGGTCATCTCACAGCTCAAGTCGGGGAGAATCAGCTTTCAAGCTCAGTCATGTGAGCCTCTCTATATGACTGACTTACAAGATGGCAGCTGGCTTTTCCCCAGATCGCACCATCCGAGAGGGAGAGAGCAAGAGCACTCAAGGTGTAAGCTAGAGCCTGGTGGGCTGCTGTCTATGGGGTCACACAGAGTCGGACACGACTGAAGTGACTTAGCAGCAGTAGTCTCTTTATACTTAATCTCAGAAGTAACAGCCCATCACCTTGCTCTATTCTGTTCCTTAGAAAGTGAGCTACTAAACCACCTCACATTCAAGGGGAAGGAAGGGATTATAAACAGCCTGAATACCTGGACAAAGCAATCACTGGGGACCATCTTAGCAACTGGGTAAACTGAAGATCTTTTAAGCCAAGTATGAGGTTCACCTGAAGAGCATAGGTTACTTTTGGTGAAATTTAGTTGATTAAAATTTAGTTGTTTAAAAAAAAAAAAGATTAAAAAAATAATTTCCTGTTGATTCCGTACGTCCATTATTTGTCATGTTCCAGACTCTGCAAAGGATATAGGCGATAAGACGAATGACTCCTCAGAGTTGCTCATTTTCTGTCCTTTCTCATTTAGGAAATGCCCTTCCTGGGAGTCTGTGCTGGGAAAGGATAAGAGAAGGAGTGTTTTCAGACACATAGGAAGTGGAATCAATCTCACAGTAAAAGTGAAAGCAGCAACCAGTATGCAGTGGAAATATAGCTGTTGAAATTTTAAAATTATAATATCTCCAAGTGTTGGGCAAATCATCCACTCATTCAGGAATATACATTGAGCTCCTTTGATGTACTCCACCATTCAAAGGCTTTGAGGATACAACAAACCTGCCAGTTCCTACACTTGAGAAGCTTACCTGCTTGCAGATGATGAGAAGCAATAAAGAGATACATGGAATTAGGTACTGAGAGGTGTTATTAAAGGAGGAAAAAAGCAAAATAAGTGTTATTCTTCATAGGGTGTCAAGGAAATTCGTTTTGAACAAAAACCAAATTTAAATGAGAGAGGAAAAAAAAGCTGTGAATATCTATGTGCTTAGAGTTCATAGAATAGTAAGGTCCAGTATTCTTGTGGCCATAATCCCACAGACAGAGGAGCCTGACAGGTACAGTCCATGGAGTGGCAAGGAATCAGACATGACTGAGTACGCATGCAAGGTGCATGCAGTGGGGTTGCAGAGAGTCACAAGGAAAAGAGTAATAGGAGATCATGTCAGAGAGCTTCTTGGGGAAGATTGGGTTGGTTGAGGGCCCAGTAATGAGGGAGGTGAGAGCCATTGGAGGGCTTTAAATGGGGCAATGACATGATCCTATGTATATTTCAGAAGCTCACAGAGGATGCTATAGCTTGAGACAGAGCTAAACCTGGGAAATTAACACTCTGCCATTCCTCCATTGGGCTTCCCTGGTGGCTCAGGGAAAAATAATCTGCCTGCCAAGAAGGAGACACAGGTTTAATCCCCGGGTTGGGAAGATCCCCTGGAGAAGGAATAGGCAACCTACTCCAGTATTCTTGCCTAGGAAATTCCATGAACAGAGAAGCTTGATGGGCTAGAGTCCATGGGGTCGCAAAAGAGTTAGACATGACTTAGCAATTCAACAACAACAAATTCCTCCATTCAATTCAGTTCAGTCACTCAGTCGTGTCTGACTCCTTGTAACCCCATGAATAGCAGCACACCAGGCCTCCCTGTCCATCACCAACTCCTGGAGTTCACTCAGACTCATGTGCATCGAGTCGGTGATGCCATCCAGCCATCTCATCCTCTGTCGTCCCCTTCTCCTCCTGCCCCCAATCCCTCCCAGCATCAAAGTCTTTTCCAATGAGTCAACTCTTCACATGAGGTGGCCAAAGTACTGGAGTTTCAGCCTCAGCATCAGTCCTTCCCATGAACATCCAGGACTGGTCTCCTTTAGGATGGACTGGTTGGATCTCCTTGCAGTCCAAGGGACTCTCAAGAGTCTTCTCCCACACCACAGTTCAAAAGCATCAATTCTTCAGTGCTCAGCTTTCTTCACAGTCCAACTCTCACATCCATACATGACCAATGGAAAAACCACAGACTTGACTAGATGGACCTTTGCTGGCAAAGGGCTGCAGTAACAAAAGTACTACACACCATGCAGCTTACACAGTAGGAGTTTCTTGTCTTTACAGTTCTAGAGGCAGAAATCCAAGATCAAAGTGTGACCAGAGCCATGTTCCCTCAGAGGCCCTAGAGAAGGATCTGTTCCAGGGCTCTCCCAGAGTTTAACAGTACTCCTTTGGTTTGGGACACTAATTTCCACATGCTACTCTCCCTGTGCATGTCCACCAGTCATAGTGGCTTAGGGTCCAACCCTTCTGCAGTATGACCTCAACTAAATTACCTATGCAAGGACCCCATTTCCAAATAAGGTCAGAAGTTGAGGTATTGAGAGGTTAGAACTACCACATATGAATTTTGGAAGGAGACAATTTAACCCCTAACAGCTTTCTTCCTTATATTCTCAGATTCCTAAAAAATAAACAGCTTCAGCAGAGACTGGAAGGGATAGGATGCAGCATGGGAAGAAAAAATGAGCCCTCCATGGACTGCAGCCTGCCAGGCTCCTCTGTCCATGGAAATTTCCAGGCAAAAATGCTGGAGTGGGTTGCCATTCCCTTCTCCAGGGGATCTTCCCAAGCCAGAAATCAAACCCAGGACTCCTGGGTTGCAGGCAGATTCTTTACCATCTGAGCCACCAGGGAAGCCCAAACCAAAGGGAGGCCAAAACCACACCTCTCAAACCTGTTCAGAGTCTGCTCTGCTCAGGTTCAAGGGGTATAAACCAAAGACAAACTTTGGTAGACATGAAAGTAGCTGCCAATAGAAACAATATTGCTTCTACCCATGTATTCTTTAGCTTCTCAGGCCATCAGTCCCAAGTGAATGACCCCTTTTCTTTTCTCACCCTGTGTATCAGGATCACACATTACCTTGACAAGGAGAGGAAAGCTCTTAAGAAGCTTTTGTGTGATGAGCTCATCAGGAACAAACAGCCTGTTTACATGAATGAGTGAAGTGCTTCTGAATCCTGTGCAAATTAGACCTGAATATATGAAGGAGGGAGAGAAAGCATGCTGAGGTTTTGTCAAGAGGTGGGAAAGTGCCCTCAGCAGTTATTACACTTAATGTTGAGATATTGTTGCCTGGGCACTATGAAGGTGAAAATTTACATTAATGATATGTGTTGAAATGAATCTACATTAGTGTGGAAAAGTTATTTTCTTTATTTTTCTTCAGGCTGGTCTACTGACACTACTCAGTTTATTTTGCATTTTCCTTAAAACATTGGACAGAGTTTGCTTTTTAAGATTCTGCCTTAAAGATGACATTAAGTAGCTATCCAGGAGGATCATGAAGCAAACAGGGAATCAACCTTGGAATGATGCCTTTGCTTGCTGCCCCACTGTCTGAAGCCACTGAATAGAAAGACTCCAGTGAAAACCTGATATACTCTCTTGGGACTTCTCAGCACAGCCCAAAATACAATTAAGGTTGTGCAAAAAGCCAAACTTGAACTTGTGATCACATCGCAAGTTATTTTTAAAACAGCAGTTTCAAAGTCCTTACGATGTTAAAAAGTACATGCATTTTTTTTCTTACAGTTCTGTAATACAATGAGTAGGGAGATGAAAGACCACAGGAGAAAAAGGCAAAGCAGGTTGAATCTTGGCTCCTTTCACCAACAAGAGACTCTGAGTGGAATCTCTATCTCTCTGGAGCTCAGTTTTCTCATCTGTAGCAGGAAGGCATCAAATTTCATGATATCTGTGCCTACTTCCAGTTTTAGCATTCTCTCATTATGTGCCAAGACATTTGACAAGTATTTTGCCAGGAGACCAAAGTTGTAAATGGGTCACAGAAGTGAAGTTTGAACAAAATTGGGGTGTACAGCTTCGAGTGGGAGAAGACTTAAATCAGTCTCTTTTTAATAGCCCTATTGTTTCTACCATACACCAAGTCCACCAAGTCAACCTTATCTCACCGAGATTATTGTAAGAGCCCAGCCCCCAACTGCAGTGCCTCCTCCTATTTTTGCCTTCACCCAATCCTGATCATATCACCTCTTTTCTGTTTTCAAATTTTAACAGCTCCCATTCATTCAAAGCATGTATTGAATACTGATCTTTGTGCATGGGTGCTGTAGGTATGTGGTGGTAAAACACCACAACTCTCAGGTCTGGTGGAGCCTAACCTTTTATTGGCAAGAACAGGGAGACAGATGAATATATATGAGAATTTCAGGAAGTGATAAATACAGCAAAGAAAATCAGAGCAGAAGAAGGAGAATGACAAAGTGTTACTTGAGACATGGTAGCCACGGAAGGCCCCTCTGGAGAATATCTGAACACAGACCTGAAGAAGCGAGAGAGGAAGCCATGTGAATATCAGGGCAATGCATGTCAGGCAGCGAGAAGAGCCAGTGTAGAATCCTGGGGTGGGATGTGCTTTGTTTGGCAGGTGGATCTGTTCATAGAGTAAAGTGAGCTCAGGGAAAGGGGAGCAGATGAGAGAGAAAGCTAATCTTGAACCAGATCACCTAGGATCTTATGGATAATGTAAAGAACTTTAGATTTTATTTTTTCAAAAATCCATTGAAGAGATTTGAGCAGCAAAGTGGCATTCTGGAGTCATTCTGGCTTATTGGTGGAAGTTTTACTAAAGAGACAAAAGTAGATGTAGAGAGACCAGAGAGATCATAAAAGCATGATCATATAACCCAGATGAGAAACAATGGTAGCTCATACTGGGATGATGTCACAGGATGTGTAAGAAAGTGCTTAGATCTTGGATATATTTTGAAGTCACTGCTAGCCTTCTTTACAGTGTGAATGTGGAATGATGAGAAAAACAGAATCATTAGGACTGATGTCAACATTTTGGTTTAAATGGTGTTCAATCAAGTGCATGGTGTCATGCATACATGGTGAAGGGTGAGCAGCCGATTTGGGAAGGGAGATGAGAAGTCAACTGCTCCCTTGTAGATACATAAAGTTTAAAATGCCTGTTCGTCATCTAAGCACAGATACCAGGTAAGAAGTTGGATATTAATCTGTGGTTTGAGAGGTTAGGAGAGGATAAAAATATTTGGAAATGAGCAGCATATTTGAAGTCATTGGACTTAATAAGATTATGTTAGCAAATGAATGTAAGAGAAGCAAGTCAGTGACTGAGCCCTGGGGCA
This sequence comes from Neotragus moschatus, assembly GCA_006410615.1. NCBI lineage: Eukaryota > Metazoa > Chordata > Mammalia > Artiodactyla > Bovidae > Neotragus > Neotragus moschatus. The sequence continues at coordinate 527,391 of SJYA01000617.1, read as the reverse complement.
CTCCAGCATTTCTGGGTGGGTTTAGAAGCCACTAGCATTGGAGATAAGTCACAGGAGCCCATTCATAGACTTTTTCCACAACTACTCATGTACTTGAGGGATTGGGGGCAGAAAGAGAAGGGGACGACAGAGGATGAGATGGCTGGATGGCATCACTGACTCGATGGATGTGAGTCTGAGTGAACTCCAGGAGTTGGTGATGGACAGGGAGGCCTGGCATGCTGCGATTCATGGGGTCGCAAAGAGTCAGACACGACTGAGCAACTGAACTGAACTGAACTGACTCAAGTACTTGCATCTGCACCAGCATTCTTCCCTCTTGATATTACATGAACTATCCATGTTCCTGTCCAAAGCCCACCAATTCACTTACACGTAGAATCCCATTCCTCTCCTCTCCTGAAAGACATCACTCCAGTGATTCTCTCTCTCCATTCATAAAGTTCAGGTTTCATTTCTTTATCAGACACTTCCCATCAAGATATAAATTTCTTAAAAAAAAATAAAGCTCCTTTGCACCCCATATCTCCCTTTAGCTACTGTCCATTTTATGTCTCCTCTAAAGCAACGTTCCTCAAAACCGTTAAAGTTGCTACCATTAATTCTTCTTCCAATGTCTCTTGAACTTACTCCAGTCTGATCTTTGACCTCAAGACTCCACCAAAACTTCCTCTAAAATCTTCCACATTACTAGGAAACCAAACCCAACAATACATTAAAAGGATCACATGTCGTGATCAAGGGGGATTTATCTTAGGGCTGTAAGGATAGTTCAATATCTGCAAATCAGTGTGATATGCCACATTAACAAATTGAATAAAAATGAAATGATCATCTCAACAGATGCAGAAAATCTTTTCATAAAATTCATCATCCATTTATGATAAAAACTCCAGAAAATGGGCATGGAGAGAACCTACTTCAATGTAATAAAGGCCATATATGACAAACCCACGGCTAACATCATATTCAGTGGTGAAAGCATATCCTCTAAGATCAGGAACAAGACAAGAATGTCCATTCTCACCATGTTTATTCAACACAGTTTTGGAAGTCATAGCTACAGCAAGAAGAGAAGAAAAAATAAAATGAATCCAAACTGAAAAAGGAGTAAAACTGTCACTGTTTGCAGGTAACATGATACTATACGTAGAAAATCCTGAAGCTGGTAGAGCTCATTAATGAATTTGATAAAGTTGCAGGCTGCAAAATTAATATTCAATTCTCTTGCATACTATACACTAAACCAACCTAAAAGACTGTATAGAAATAACACCAAAAAAAAAAAAAAAAAAGGAAAAAAGTGTCCTTTTCATCATAGGAGACTGGAATGCAAAAGTAGGAAGTCAAGAGAACTGGAATAACAGGCAAGTTTAGCCTTGGAGTACAAAAGGAAGCAGGACAATGGCTATCACAGTTTTACCAAGAGAATGCACTAGGCATAGCAAACACCCTCTTCCAACAACATAAGAGACAACTCTACACATGGACATCACCACGTGGTCAATACTGAAATCAGATTGATTATATTCTTTGCAGCCAAAGATAGAGAAGCTCTATACAGTCAGCAAAAGCAAGCCTGGGTTTTTGATCTGGCTGCAGCTCAGATCATGAACTCCTTATTGCAAAATTTGGGCTTAAATTGAAGAAAGTAAGGAAAACCACTAGACCATTCAGGTATGATCTAAATCAAATCCCTTACGATTGTACAATGGAAACGACAAATAGATTCAAGGGATTAGATCTGACAGACAGAGTGCCTGAAGAACTATGGACAGAGGGTCATAACATTTTATGGGAGGCAGTGATCAATACCATCCCCAAGAAAAAGAAATGCAAAAGACAAAATGGTCATCTGAGGAGGCCTTACAAATAGCTGAGAAAAGAAATTAAGCAAAAGGCAAAGGACAAAAGGAATATACACCCATTTGAACGCAGAGTTCCATAGAATAGCATGGAGAGATAAAGTCTTAAGCAAACAACGTAAAGAAATAGAGGAAAACAATAGAATGGGAAAGACCAGAAATCTCGTCAAGAAAATTAATGATACCAAGGGAACATTTCATGAAAAGATGAGCAGAATAAAGGACAGAAATGGCAAGGTCCTAACAGAAGTAGAAGATATTAAGAAGAGGGGCAAGAATACACAGAAGAACTCTACAAAAATGTCTAATGACTTGGAAAACCATGATGGTGTGGTTAGCCACCTAGAGCCAGAAATCCTATAGTATGAAGTCAAGTGGGCCTTAGAAAGCATTACTATGAGCAAAGCTAGTGGAGGTGACGGAATTCCAGCTAAGCTATTTCAAATCCTAAAAGATGATGCTGTGAAAACGCTGCATTCATTATGTCAGCAAATTTGGAAAACACAATAGTGGCCATAGGACTGAAAAAGGTCAGTTTTCATTTCAATCCCAAAGAAGGGCAATGCCAAAGAATTTTAAACTATTGCACAACTGCACTGATTTCACATGCTAGCAAGGTAATAATCAAAATCCTTCAAGTGAGGCTTCAACAATACATGAACCAAGAACTTCCAGATGTACAAGCTGGATTTAGAAAAGGCAGACGTAACAGAGATCAAATTGCCAACACTCATAGGTTTATAGAAAAAGCAAGGGAATTCCAGAAAAACATTGACTTCTGCCTCATTGACTACATTAAAGTCTTTGTATGGATCATAACAAACGGAGGAAAATTCTTCGAGAGACAGGAATACCAGACCACCTTACCTGCCTCCTAAGATATCTATATGCAAGTCAAGAAGCAACTGTTATAATGAGACATGGAACAGACTGGTTCCAAATAGGGAAAGGAGTAAGTCAACCCCAAGGCTGTATACTGTCATCCTGCTTATTTAACTTACATGCAGAGTATATCATGTGAAATGTCGAGCTGGATGACTAACAAGCTGAAATCAAGACTGCCAAGAGAAATAGCAATAACCTCAGATATGCAGATGACACCACCCTTATGGCAGAAAGCAAAGAAGAACTAAAGAGCCTCTTGATGAAATTGAAAGAGGAGAGTGAAAAAGTTGGCTTAAAACTCAACATTCAGAAAACTTAAGATCATGGCATCTGATCCCATCACTTCACGGCAAATAGATGGGGAAACAATGGAAACAGTGACAGACTTTATTTTGGGGGGCTCCAAAATCACTGCAGATGGTGACTGCAGCCATGAAATTAAAAGACGTTTGCTCCTTGGAAGAAAAACTATGACAAAACCTAGCCAGAGTATTAAAAAACAGAGAGTAAGACACCTAGGAATATACCTACTAAGGAGGCAAAAGACCTGTACTCCAACAACTATAACGCTGATGAAAGAAATCTGATATGAAACAAATGGCAAGATATGCCCCATTCTTGGATTGGAAGACTTGTCAAAATGACTATACTACCCAAGGAAATCTATAAACTCAATGTGATCTCTGTCGAGTTCAGTTCAGTTCAGTTGCTCAGTCGTGTCCGACTCTCTGCGATCCCATGAATCACAGCATGCCAGGCCTCCCTGTCCATCACCAACTCCCGGAGTTCACTCAGACTCACATCCATCGAGTCAGTGATTCCATCCAGCCATCTCAACCTCGGTCGGCCCCTTCTCCTCCTGCCCCCAATCCCTCCCAGCATCAAAGTCTTTTCCAATGAGTCAATTCTTTGCATGAGGTGGCCAAAGTATTGGAGTTTCAGCTTTAGCATCATTCCCTCCAAAGAGATCCCAGGGTTGATCTCCTTCAGAATGGACTGGTTGGATCGCCTTGCAGTCCAAGGGACTCTCAAGAGTCCTCTCCAATACCACAGTTCAAAAGCATCAATTCTTCCGTGCTCAGCCTTCTTCACAGTCCAACTCTCACATCCATACATGACCATAGGAAAAACCATAGCCTTGACTAGATGGACCTTAGTTGGCAAAGTAATGTCTCTCTTTTTTTTTTAATTTAAATTTTATTTTTTAGTTTGTTTTGCTTTACAATACTGTATTCATTTTGCCATACATTGACATGAATCAGCCACAAGTGTATATGAGCTCCCAATCCCAACCCCCCCTCCCCCNCAGTGCCTTGATTTTAAATTTCCCCAGCCTCCATAACTGGAGGGAAGAAGCATCTTTTGTTTATAACCCACCAAGTCTTTGTTTTTGTTGTTGTTGTTGTTGTAGCAACTGTGAATGGATAAGACAGCTAATTTGAGGATAGCAGTTATTTTTCTCTCTGCAGCCTTCAGTTAGCAGACTGATGTATGTGTGCAAGCACAGCACTAGGTTACAATGGTCGGCATGGAACTCACAGTCTGATGAGGTGGCAACATCCATAAAGCTCACATTCTAATGCAGAAAGTGACAACTAATTAAATTTTCAAAATCATTTTGGCTGTTCTGCTTCCCTTTGCCTTTCCACATCAATTTTAGAATCAGTTTATCTATATTTACAGATAATCTTTGTTAATTAACATGGGGAGAATTAACATCTTTTCTATGTTGAATTTTCCATTCCTGGAACACAGTATATTTCTTTATTTATAATTTTGGTCTTATGAACTTCTTTTATCAGAGTTTTTGTAGCTTTTAGCATACACATTCTGCTTATGTTTTCTTCAGTTCAGTCACTCAGTTACGTCCGACCCTTTGTGACCCCATGGTACTGCAGCATTTCAGGCTTTCCTGTCCATCACCAACTTCCGGAGGTTACTCACACTCACATCCAACAAGTCGCTGATGCCATCCAGCCATCTCTTCCTCTGTTGTTTCCTTTTCCTCTTGCCTTCAATCTTTCCCAGCATCAGGGAATTTCTAATGAGTCAATTGTTCATATCAGGTGGCCAAAGTATTGGAGCTTCAGCATCAGTCCTTCCAATGAATATTCAGGACTGATCTCCTTTAGGATTGACTGGTTTGATCTCCTTGCAGTCCACGTGACTCTCAAGAGTCTTCTCCAAAACCCAGTTCAAAAGCATCACTTCTTCAGTGCTCAGCTTTCTTTAAGGTTCAACTCTCACATCCACACGTGACTACTGAAAAAGCCATAGCTTTGACTAGACGGACCTTTGTTGATAAGGTAATGTCTCTGCTTTTTAATATGCTGTCTAGGTTGGTCATAACTTTTCTTCCAAGGAGCAAGCGTCTTTTAATTTCATGGCTGCAGTCACCATCTGCAGTGATTTTGGAGCCCCCCAAAATAAAGTCTGACACTGTTTCCATTTTGCCCCATCTATTTGCCATAAAGTGATGGGACCAGATGCCATGATCTTAGTTTTTTCAGTGTTGAGTTTTAAACCAGCTTTTTCACCCTCCTCTTTCACTTTCATCAAGAGGCTCTTAGTTCCTCTTCACTTTCTTCCATAAGAGTGGAGTTATCTGCAAATCTGAGGTTATTGATATGTTTCCTGGCAGTCTTAATTCCAGCTTGTGCTTCATCCAACCTTGTATTTTGCATGATGTACTCTGCATATCAGTTAAATAAGCAGAGTGACAATATACAGCTTTGACATACTCCTTTCCCAATTTGGAACCAGTCTGTTGTTCCATGTCCAGTTCTAACTTCTGCTTCTTGAACTGCATACACGTTTCTCAGGAGGCAGATCAGGTGGTCTGGTATTCCCATCTCTTTAAGAATTTTCAACAGTTTTTTGTGATCACACAGTCTAAGGCTTTGGTGTAGTCAGTAAAGCAGAAGTAGATGTTTTTCTGGAACTGTCTTGCTTTTTCGATGAGCTAACAGATGTTGACAATTTGATCTCGGGTTCCTCTGCCTTTTCTAAATCCAGCTTGAACATCTGGAAGTCCTCGGTTCACGTACTGTTGAAGCCTGGCTTGGAGAATTTTGAGCATTACTTTGCTAGCATGTGAGATGAGTGCAATTGTGTAGTAGTTTGAATATGCTTTGGCATTACGTTTCTTTGGGATTGTAATGAAAACTGACCTTTTCCAGCCCTATGGCCACTGCTGAGTTTCCCAAATTTGCTGGCATAGTGAGTGAAGCACTTCAACAACGTCAGCTTTTAGGACTTGAAATAGCTCAGCTAGAATTCCATCACCTCCACTAGCTTTTCTTAGATTTATGTCAAATATATTTTTGAGCTATTATCAGTTCAGTTCAGTTGCTCTGTTGTATCTGACTCTTTACAGCCTCATGGACTTGAACTATTATAGATTATATATTTTTAATATTTCAGTTCCTAACTATTCATTGCTATACTATATAGAAATATGACTAATTTTTGTTTGCTTTCTATCCTATAATCCTGTTTAACTTATTAGCTCTAGAAGCTTTTCTGGGACACTTATTTTTCTTGCCTTAGTGTCCTGGCAAGGATTTTACATTTTTTTTGAGAGGAGTCACGGGGGAAGTAGATAACCTTACCTCGTTACCAATCTCCAAAACATTTGGTCTTTTACATTGAAGGATGATGTTGTTGTTCAGTTGTTATTTCATGTCTGACTCTGCAACTCCATGGACTGCAACATGCTAGGCTTCCCTGTCCTTCACTTTCTCCCTGAGTTTGCTCAAATTCATCTGCCTGCAACACAGGACATCCTGGAGTTGTGGGTTCAATCCCTGAGTTGGCAAGATTCCTTGGAGGAGAGCATGGCAACCCACTCTAGTATTCTTCCCTGGAGAATCTCATGGACAGAGGAGCTGGCAGTGCATAGAGTGCAAAGAGTCGGACATGACTGGAGAGACCGAGCACAGCACAGCCCGTGCCCCTGAGTTGGTGATGCCAGCCATCTCGCCCTCTGCATCCTCTTCTCCTTTTGCCTTCAGTCTTTCCTAGCATCAGGGTCTTTTCCAACGAGTTAGCTCTTGCCATCCCGTGCCCAAAGTGTTGGATCTTCTGTCAGTGCCAATCCTTCTAGTGAGTATTTAGGGTTGATTTCCATTAGGATTGACAGTTTCATCTCCTTGCAGTCCAAGGAACTCTCAAAAGTCTTCTCTAGCAACACAGTTGGAAAGCATCAGTTCTTGGGCACTCAGCCTTATTGTCCAAATCTCACATCTGTACGTGACTATGTAAAAATTATTGCTTTGACTATACAGACCTTTGTCAGCAAAGTGATGTCTTTGCTTTTTAATATATTGTATAGGTTTGTCATAGTTTTCTTTATAAGAAGCAAGCTTCTTTTAGTCTCATGGCTGCAGTCACCATCTGCAGTGATTTTGGAGCCCAGGAACATAAAATCTGTCACAGATTCGACTTTTTCCCCATCTATTTGCCATGAAGTGATGGGACCAGATGCCATGATGTTAGTTTTTTAATGTTGAGTTTCAGGCCAGCTCTCCACTCTGCTGCTTCACCCTCAAGAGGCTCTTTAGTTCCTCTTCACTTTCTGTCATGAGAGTGGTATCATCTGCATATATGAGGTTGTTGATATTTCTCCTGGCAGTCTTGATTCCAGCTGATGATTCATCCAGCCTGGCATTTTGCATGATGTACTCTGCATATCAGTTAAATAAGCAGGGTGACAATATATAGCCGTTTCATACACCTTTCCCAATTTCAAACCTGTCAGTTGTTCTGTGTCTGGTTCTAACTGTTGCTTCTTGACCTGCATACAGGTTTCTCAGGAGACATGTAGGGTGATTTGTTATTCCCATCTCTTCAAAAATTTTCCAGTTTGTTGTGATCCACAGTTAAGGTTTTCTTGTAGTCAGTGAAGCAGAAATAGATGTTTTTCTGGAATTCTCTTGCTTTCTGTGATCCAGTGAATGTTGGCAATTTGATCTCTGGTTACTCTGCCTTTTCTAAATCCAGCTTGTACATCTGAAAGTTCTTAGTTCAGATACTGCTAAAGCCTAGCCTGAAGGATTTTGAGAATAACTTTACTAGCATGTGAAATGAGTGCAATTCTGTGGTGGTTTGAACATTCTTTGGCATTGCCCTTCTTTGGAATTGGAATGAAAACTGACCTTTTCCAATCTGTGGCCACTGCTGAGTTTTCCAAATTTGCTGACATTGAGTGAAGCACTTTTAACAGCATCATCTTTTACGATTCTAAGTAGTTCAGCTGGAATTGCATCAGCTCCACTAGCTTTGTTCATAGCAATGCTTCCAAAGTACTTGACTTCACACTCCAGGATGTCTGGCCCCAGGTGAGTGACCACACCATTCTGGTTACCCCGACACTAAGACCTTTTTCGTGTAGTTCTTCTGTGTATTTTTGCCACCTCTCCTTAATCTCTTCTGCATCTGTTATGTTTCTGTCCTTTATTGTGTCTGTTCTTGCATGAAATGTTCCCGTGCTATCTCCAGTTTTCTTGAATAGATCCATAGTCTTTCCCATTCTGCTGTTTTCCTCTACATCTTTGCATTGTTCATTGAAGAATGCCTTCTTATCTCTCCTGGCTATTCTCTGGAACTCTGCATTCAGTTGGGTATCTTTCCCTTTCTCCCTTGTCTTTCACTTCTCTTCTTTCCTCAGCTATTTGTAAAGCCTCCTCAGATCAGGAGGAGGTAAACCAGGAGGTTTACCATCTTGTATTTCTTTTCCTTTTTTTTTTTTTTGATGGTTTTGGTCACTGCCTCCAGACAGTGTTGGGAACCTCCACCCACAGTTTTTCAGACACTGTCTACCAGATCTCATCCCTTAAATCTATTTATTACCTCCACTGTATAATCATAAGGAATTTGATTTAGGTCATACCTGGATCGCCTAGTGGTTTTCCCTACTTTTTTCAATTTAAGCCTCAATTTTGCTATAAGGAGCTGACGATCTGAGCCACAGTCAGCTCCAGGTCTTGTTTTTGCTGACTATATAGAGCTTCTCCATCTTCAGCTGCAAAGAATATAATCAATTTGATTTTGGTATTGACCATTTGGTGATGCTCACCCATCTGTAGAGTCATCTCTTGTGTTGTTGGGAAAGGATGTTTCCTTAGACCAATGTGTTTTCTTGACAAAACTCTGTTAGCCTGTGCCCTGCTTTATTTTGTACTCCAAGGCCAAACTTGTCTGTTACTCCAGGTATCTCTTGACTTCCTACTTTTGCATTCCAGTCCCCTGTGATGAAAAGTATGTCTTTTTTTTGGTGTTAGTTCTAGAAAGTCTTGTAGGTCTTCATAGAACTGGTTAACTTCAGTTTCTTCGGCATTAGAAATTAGGACATAGACTTAGATTATTGTGATGTTGAGTGGTTTACCTTGGAAATGAACCGAGATCATTTTGTCGTTTTTGAGATTGTACCCAAGTACTGCATTTTGGACTGTTTTGTTAACTATGAGGGTTACACCGTTTCTTCTAAGGGATTCTTGCCTACAGCAGTAGATATAATGGTCATCTGAATTAAATTTCCCCACTCCTGTTCATTATAATTCACTGATTCCCAAGATGTAGATGTTTACTCTTGCTATCTCCGGCTTGACCATGTCTTATTTATCTTGATTCATGGACCTAACATTCCAGGTTCCTATACAATATAGTTCTTTACATCATCAGACTTTACTTTCACCACGAAACACATCCACAGCTGAGCGTCGTTTGCACTTTGGCTCAGCAACTTCATTCTTTCTGGAGCTGTTAGTAATTGCCCTCTGCTCTTCCCCAGTATCCTATTGGACACCTTCCAACCTGGGGGCTCATCTTCTGGTGTCATATCTTTTTGCCTTTTCATACTGCTCATAGGGTTCTTAGAGCAAGAATACTGGAGTGGTTTGCTGTATCCTTCTCCAGGACAAAACTCTCCTGTCAGAACTCTCCTCTGTGACCTGTCCATTTTGGGTAACACTGCATGATATGGCTTATAGCTTCATTGAGTTAAAAATTATAAAGCCCCTTCTCCAAGACAAGCCTGTGATCCATGACAAGGAGTGTGATGTTAGCTGTAGGTTATTTTTACAGATGCTCTTAACCATGCTAGGTAACTTCCATTTTATTCACAGTTTTTTGTTTATTTTTTAAAATCAAGACTAGATTCAGGATATTTTCAAATGCATAAATTGATATGGATCGTGTTTTTTCTTCTTAGATTGTTAAGATGGTGAATTATATTGATTGACTATTGACTACTGAATGAGTGTTGCATTCTTGGAATGCATCCTACTTGGTCTTATTTTCTTTATACCTGTTGTCACTTTTGATTTTTTTTTGAAAATATAATAGTTTTATTGAGATATAATTCACATGCCATACAAGTCATCCATTCAAGGTGTACTCAGCTCAGTGATATTTACTCAGTTCACAGTTGTGCTGTAATCACCATAGCTGTGTATTGATCATGAAGATTAAATATTAGTACATGAAAAGATATTTTACTTTTATGGTAAACAACACTAGCATAGTTTTATTTATGTAAGAGACATTAATGGATAAGTATTCACATGTGGTTAGTTTTATTCATCATTATCAGTCTTTATCTTGCCTTTCTCTCCCAACTTTCTCTTTTCTTCCTTTGGCTAAGCTTCGTGACTTGTGGGATCTTATTCTTCCAGCAGGGATTGAATCCAGGGCCCTGACAGTGAGAATGCTGAATCCTAACCACTAGACCACCAGGGAAGTCCTCCCAAATTTCTCTTAGAGGTTAAAAGATATCTTACCTCCTGATGACTGAAATGTTTTTGCTCATATTTTACTAATGTTGTTCCTTGTTACTGCTCATGTTCTTCTCCTAAAAGTTCTTTCCTTTATCCTTCCTCTTTTCTTCTAGTGGTTTCTATCTTTTCTCTGAATGTCTTAGGTACTACACTAGGCTTAATGCAACAATTTCTCTTCATGAAGCTTTGATACATGATGTAATTAGTATGTAGCACAAAAGCAAGGATATTTTTATAATTATTTTTCCCTTCCTTAGTTGTATTCATTTGTGTTTTCTCCCTGCAAAGTGAAAGTTGCTCAGCCGTGTTCGACTCTTTGCGACCCCATGGGCTGTACAATCCATGGAATTCTCCAGGCTGTGGAGAATTGGGTGGCCAATTCTCTTGGGTGGGTGGCCTATCCCTTTTTCAGGGAATCTTCCCAACCAAGGAATCTAAGTGGGGTCTCCTGCATTGCAGGGATTGTTTATCAGCTGAGCTCTCAGGGAAGTAAAAGAATAAAATGATCTCTGTCAGTAAGATATTGCCTGAAACTTATTTACTAAAAGAAATAACACCATAAGATGACTTGCTGACATGAAAACAAGAGAAAGAAGAAAATAATTTGTGTTTGTATTGTTTAAATGAGTATCAGGAAGTGTTTTGGCAATGTGTAGGATGAAAGCAAATAGGCATAGTTGGAAGCTCTTATGTTGTGATTGTTCTATGGAGGATGTGAACAAGATGAGTGTGATTAGAAAAAAGACCAATTGTGTGAGAGGCCTGGCTCTGACATTTACTATTTATGTGACCTTGGGAAGTGGCTCGTGAACCTTTCTTGGGGGTGGTAGGGTGACAGATTGAATACTTGGAACATTTGATGAAAGCTATAGATAGCTGCCCAAGAAAAATATTTATGAATACATCATTTACTTTAAATTGTATGTACAGTTTGAGGAGGCTCATAGACTGCCTCTAGTCTGTTCATATAGGTGCACTGATTCTTGATCAAGAACCTTTGACCTGGTTTCTGGCTGAGGTCCCTAATAGCACTGAGATACTTTAAAAAAAGAATTACAACCTTTACTTTCAGCATTGAAATTCTGTTTCTGTTTTTTTACAAAGAATAAATGATTAATTCTGTACTTTTCTGATAGTCCTGATCTGTGACAGTATTTAGATTAAACAGTGTGTATTAAGTAAAATTCTCTATTATTTTTTGACTTTTAGGGTTTGTAATAATGACAAAGACAAGATCCAGAAACGGGATGAAAAAGAAAATTCTTGGAATTCAAAAAGGCCTAAGTTATTTTGCAAAAAAAAACAAAACAAAACACAAAAAACCTTTTTTTTTTTTTTGCATTTAGTCAGCTGAAAGTCTTTTTCAAGTGAAAAATGATTGAGGTTTGGAAAGAATGTAAGTAATCTTCATGCCAGATCTTTAATCCAAAATACTCAAGGGTAGCCAAAGAGCTGTGTTTTAAAGAGACAGTACTTCTTTGAATTAATTATGTAGTCAACTGTAGCATTCCATGTTCACTAGATAATGTTTTCTTTTTGGCCTTCTATTATACTTTAGGGAAACTTAAGTACAAAGTCCAGGAAGTTGCTGTGTGTTCAGAAGTCCAACTTCTGCTGAGACAGAATTTGAAGATCAGGTCATGATTTCCAGTTTTTTAAGCTGATTTTTCTTTCTTGATTAAAGTTGAATTTTTTTCCTGTTTTGAAAAGTATTCTAGCCCCTTTTTTTAATGTACAACTACATTTAAATGATGATTAGAATTTATTTAATGAATCTAAAAAGTTTTAAAAAGTCATGGTAGGCAAAAACAGTGTTGTTTTACTAGAGCTGATGATATTTTTGGTGGTAACAAGGTTCAGAATTATGTAGTCACAGTTTTCCTGTAACTGTAAGATTCCATAGTCTGAGAAAATATGGAGTTTATATGGTTTTTGTTCAGATATATAAGTGGGTTTGCCAGTTCTTAAAGACCCAAGTACTGGAGATTCTACTTTAGAAATCGTGAGCAGAGAACTTACATGGTGTGAACAAATTGTGGCCCTTTTTGGTTAGCTATATCCTTTAATAAGGAGTAGTGGGCAAATGATCTCTTTTATACCATCTTTAACTCTTTTAGTGTGGTAAAAGAAGTGAAGAAATCTTAGAAAACTGAAACAGAAATGTGAAGCAGGCATTAACAGGTAGAACAAGTAAGAGCCATGCATCAACCTTTATTATAAAAACCACTTGAAAGAAAAAACTTGGCCTTTTAAATTTTCTTCCTCTTCTTATCCCCACATCTGTTATTTTGTTGGTGGTGGTGTGTCTGTTTTCTTTTTCTTTACATTTTCAGCAATATAGAAACATTGATCTGGTATTTCTTCAGTTGGTGCTGTTTCTTAACTGTTGCTACAGATTTTCTCAGTTTCTTTTTGTTATGAAGCGTGGACGTAAGTAGTGCAGAGAACAGAAGATGGTGTGTTTGTATCTCTGGGGTGTAGGTTGTTGTGTATATGAACATAGTGTTGATGGGAGTGGAGAGTGATTTTAATGGAAGGATGAATTACTACTGCCACTCCTTTTTCGTGATATACACTAACAAAATGTGTCATAGAATGAAAAGCAAACACAAAAATGCCCAAACTAGAAAACATCGTTTTAATGTTTCCAGTGTATCTGAAGCAATAAAATAGCCAACCTGTAAAGACTTGACAGTTGGAGTTGAGGGAGAACAGCTGTTTATCAGCCCATCTGGGGTTGTTACTAGAAGAGAGAAAGACATGGACACAGACAAATAGGACCTCACAACATCAGCTTTCATACTCATAAAATCTGGGTTGAAAGATACACCTTTGTACCTCCTAACTCTAAATGTATTCAGCTAGCCAAAGGNGTTCCATGTCCAGTTCTAACTGTTGCTTCCTGACCTGCATACAGATTTCTTAAGAGGCAGGTCAGATGGTTTGGTATTCCCATCTCTTTCAGAATTTTCCACAGTTTATTGTGATCACACAGTCAAAGGCTTCGGCATAGTCAATAAAGCAGAAATAGATGTTTTTCTGGAACTATTTTAACCGATGGCATTTTTCACAGAACTAGAACAAAAAATTTTTTTAACTTGTATAGAAACACAAATGAACCTGAAATATCCAAAGCAATTTGAGAAATAAAAATAAGCTGGAGGAATCAGGCTCCCTGACTTCAGATTATACTACAAAGCTGCAGTCATCAAAGTGGTATGGTACTGGCACAAAAAAAGAAATATAGATCAAGGAACAGAAAGCCCAGAAATAAGCCTGCACACATGTTCAATTAATCTATGACAAAAGGAGCAACAATATACAATGGAGAAAAGGCAATTTCTTCAATAAATAGTGCCGAGATAATTGAACAGCTACTTGTAAAAACAAAAATATGGAATTGGAACACTCCTTGGCACCATATACAAAATTAAACTCAAAATGGAAGTGGAATTCAGATCTAAATACAAAACTGGATACTGTAAAACTCTTAAAGGAAACAGGCAAAACACTCTTTGACATAAATTTCCAGCAACATCTTTTTCAGTCATCTCCTAAAATAATGGAAATACAAACAAAAGTAAATAAATAGGACCTAATTAAAATTTAAAATAAAATGTTTCACAGGGCAAAGGAACTATAAACAAAATGACAGCCTACAGAATCAAAGAGAATATTTCTAAATGATGTGACTAACAAGTGATTAGTCTCCAAAATATACAAATAGCTCAGCTCAATATATTTAAAAAAATGGACAGAAGACATAAACAGACATTTAGCCAAAGAAGACATACACAGATGGCCAAAAGCCACATGAAAAGATGCTGAGCACTGCTAATTATTAGAGAAATGCAAATCAAAACTACAGTGAGATATCACCTCACAGCAGTCAGAATAGCTAACAGCAAAAATCACAAATAAATACTGGAGAGGATGTGGAGAGGAAAGAGAGGAATAAATTAGGAGTTTAAGATAAAAATATACATACTACTATATATAAGATAAATAATCAACAAAGACCTATTGTATAGTACAAGTAATTATACTCAACATCTTATAATAACCTGAAATGGAAGAGAATGTAAAAAGTTTCTTATATATATATAAAACTGAATCACTTTTCTGTATATCTGAAACTAACAACATTGTAAATCAACCATATTTCAATAAAAAGTAAAATAAAATATACAAATATCTCAATATCAACCCAATCAAAAAACATGTAGAAGATCTAAATAGACATTTCTCTGAAGAACACATGCAATAACCAGAAGACACAGGAAAAGATGCTCAATGTCACTAATTATTAGAGAAATGCAAATCAAAACTACCATGAGGTGTCACCTGACACCAGTCAGAATGGCCAACATAAAAAAATCTATAAATAATAAATGCTGGAGAGGGTGTGGGGAAATGGGAAACTTCCTATATTGTTGGTGGGAATGTAATTGGTATAGTCACTATGGAGAATAGTACAGAGTTCCTTAAAAAGCTAAAAATAGAACTATTATACAATCCAGAGTAAAACATAATTCAAAAAGACATACGGACCCTAATGTTCATAGGAGTATTATTTATAATAGCCAAGATAAGGAAGTAACTTAAGTGTTCATCTCATCGACAAATGAAAGGATAAAGAAAATGTGGTACCTATATGCAAAGGAATATTACTCAGTCATAAAAGTATGAAATAATGCTATTTGCAACAACAAATTATCATATTAGAGATTACCATACTAAGACAAGCCAGAGAAAGACAAATATCATGTTATCACTTATATGTGGAATCAAAAAAAAATGGTACAAATGAACCTATGTACAAGACAGAAATACATTCAAAAACATAGAAAACAAACTTATGGTTACAAAATGGGAGGAGGCAAGAGGGATAAACTAGGAGTTTGAGATTAAAGTATACAGACTCCAATATATAAAATAGATGACCAACAAGGACCTATTATACAACACAAGGAACTATACTCAGTATCTTATAACATGTAATGGGAGAGAATGTAAAAAAATTTTTTTAAAGAGTATAATTCATTCAATAAGTACTTAGTGTCTACTCTCCACTTACATCATCCATGCCACTAGAGATATGGCAGTGAACAAGCCAAAGCCCTTGCTATCACGGAGCATGGCACATCCTAGTAGACAGACAAACAATGGAAGCCAGGTGAAGAAAATGTTTCAAAGTGGAGCTGATCACAAGTAACGCTGAGTGATCAAGGGAGTGATCAAGTGAGATGAAGACTGTGGATTAACCACCAGACTTGGTTTAGATTCAGGCTTGGATTAGGCACTGGGTGGTAACCCTGACATTGTAAGTTTTAGTGAAGGGTTAAGTTAAAATTCTGGGATTCTAGATAAAATGACAGGTGAGGAGTAGGCCGTAACAAGTGTCCTCGACTCCTCTCAAGACATTGTGAAATATCTTTCTCTGTTTTCTGAAGAATTGTCTTGAACTTTTTTCCAGGTCTCAGGTTAGATATCATTCTTTAGCAAAGCATTTTCTGAGAATTTATATTCTCTTCCTCTGTCATTTTCTCTCGTGGGCTCATTTTCCATTATTACACTATCATGTTTATAATTATGGATTTAGGTGTTTGAGATTCACTTATATATCTCACTATTCAAGTTCATTAAGGCTGTTTTAAACCCTGCAAAATGAATACCTAGAGTGTCACTGGCACAATAAAGTTCTGGCTTGAATTAATGAACAAAGAATGATTAATTAGTCTTTTCCTCTGGGACTGTGGTGGACTGTGCCGTATCAATTTGGTTAAATGGAACTACATTTCCCAGAATGCCGATCCCTTTGTCTCCCTGGAGTAAAATTTGCAAAACAAGGACTAGCACAAGATTTGGAAAGAAAAAGTAAAGCAATAGGCATTACTTGTAGAAGGTCTCACAATCAAAGACAGTAAGTCTTTCACATTACTTGAAGAAACTTCAAGTTGTGAACTTTCAAAGATGCTATCATCAGCATGAGTGAAATTGCAACCCAACCTCTTTTATTGCTGACAATCCTTAAGTTCTACAGTGTCCCCCCTCTCCTAGTCAGTAACTCTTCCTGCCTTTTCATTCAATGCCAGTTTCTGTATGCCAACTATTCTACTGGACTACCGTATTTTCCAAAGTACTGTACTATAAGATTAAAATGCTTTATTTTGGTGTTTAAGATATCCGTTGACAGAAGAATGGATAAAGATGTGGTACATACATACAGTGTAACATTCGGTTCAGTTCTCAGGCCTGTCTGACTCTTTGAGACCCCACGGACTGCAGCACGCCAAGCTTCCCTGTCCATCACTAGCTCCTGGAGCATGCTCAAACTCATGTCCATTGAGTCAATGATGCCATCCAACCATCTCATCCTCTGTCGTCCCCTTCTTCTCCTGCCTTCAATCATTCCCAGCATCAGGGTCTTTTCCAATGAGTTGGTTCTTCACATCAGATGGCCAAAGTATTGGAGTTTCAGCTTTAGCATTAGTCCTTTCAATGAATATTCAAGATGGATTTCCTTTAGGATTGACTGGTTGGATTTCCTTGCAGTCCAAGGGACTCTCAAGAGTCTTCTCCAACACCACAGTTCAAAAGCATCAATTCTTCAGCGTTCAGCTTTCTTTATGGTCCAACTNTTCAGCTTTAGCATTAGTCCTTTCAATGAATATTCAAGATGGATTTCCTTTAGGATTGACTGGTTGGATTTCCTTGCAGTCCAAGGGACTCTCAAGAGTCTTCTCCAACACCACAGTTCAAAAGCATCAATTCTTCAGCGTTCAGCTTTCTTTATGGTCCAACTCTCACACCAATACATGACTACTGGAAAAAGTAGACAAACCTAGTAGTAAAGTCTGTCAAGTAGTTGACTAGACAGATCTTTGTTGGCAAAGGAATGTCTCTGCTTTTTACTATGCTGCCTAGATTGGTCATAGCTTTTCTTTCAAGGAGGAAGTGTCTTTTAATTTCATGGCTACAATCACCATCTGCAGTGATTTTGGAGCCCAAGAAAATAAAGTCTGTCACTGTCTCTGTTGTTTCCCTATCTATCTGCCATTAAGTGATGGGACTGAAATGAAAACTGACCTTTTCTAGTCCCATGGCCACTTCTGAGTTTTCCAGATTTGCTGGCATATTGAGTGCAGCAGTTTCACAGCATCATCTTTTAGGATTTGGAATAGCTCAACTGGAATTCCATCACCTCCACTAGCTTTGTTCATAGTGATGATTTCTAAGGCCCACTTGACTTTGTACTCCAGGATGTCTGGCTCTAGGTGAGTGATCACACCATCGTGATTACCTGAGTCATGAAGATCTTTTTTGTACAGTTCTTCTGTGTATTCTTGCCACCTCTTCTTAATATCTTCTGCTTCTGTTAGGTCCATACCATTTATGTCCTTTATTGAGTCCATCTTTGCATGAAATGTTCCCTTGGTATCTCTAATTTTCTTGAAGAGATCTCTAGTCTTTCCCATTCTATTATTTTCCTTTATTTCTTCGCACTGATCACTGAGGAAGGCTTTCTTATCTCTCCTTGCTATTCTTTGCATTCAAATGGGTATATTTTTCCTTTTCTCATTTGCTTTTCACTTCTCTTCTTTTCATAACAACAATCTGTAAGGCCTCCTCAGACAGCCATTTTGCCTTTTTGCATTTCTTTTTCTTGGGGATGGTCTTGCTCCCTGTCTCCTGTACAATGTCATGAACCTCTGTCCATAGTTCATCAGGCACTCTATCAGATCTAGTCCCTTAAATCTATTTCTCACTTCCACTGTATAATCATAAGGGATTTGATTTAGATCATACCTGAATGGTCTAGCAGTTTTCCCTACTTTCTTCAATTTAAGTCTGAATTTGGTAATAAGGAGTTCATGATCTGAGCCACAATCAGCTCCCAGTCTTGTTTTTGCTGACTGTATAGAGTTTCTCCATCTCTGGCTGCAAAGAATATATTCAATCTGATTTCGGTGTTGACCATCTGGTGATGTCCATGTGTAGAGTCATCTCTTGTGTTGGAAGAGGGTGTTTGCTATGTGTTCTCTTGGCAAAACTCTATTAGCCCTTCTTCATTCTGTATTCCAAAGCCAAATTTGCCTGTTACTCCAGGTGTTTTTTGACTTCCCAGTCCCCTATAATGAAAGGGACATCTTTTTGGGGTGTTAGTTCTAAAAGGTCTTGTAGGTCTTCATAGAATCGTTCAACTTCAGCTTCTTCAGTATTACTGGTCTGGGCATAGACTTGGATTACCATGATATTGAATGGTTTTCCTTGGAAATGAACAGAGATCATTCTGTCATTTTTGAGATTGCATCCTAGTACTGCATTTCAGACTCTTTTTTTTGACTATGAGGGCTACTCCATTTCTTCTAAGGCATTCTTGTCCACAGTGGTAGATATAATGGTCATCTGAGTTAAATTCACCCATTCCAGTCTATTTTAGTTCGCTGATTCCTAGAATGTCAATGTTCACTCTTGCCATCTCCTGTTTGACCACTTCCAATTTAGCTTGATTCATGAACCTAGCATTCCAGGTTCCTATGCAATATTTTTCTTTACAGTATCCGAACTGAATTGTAATAGGTTTATAGTACTTTTCACACAAACAATACATAAAAAAAGAAAAAGGAAAACTTTTAAAATTTATTTTTTTAATTGGAGAAAAACTGCCTATTTGTTCACTTAAAGAAATATTGGACAATGAAAGAAATATTGTCCTTTATAGCACTGTAGAATGCACTGGCAAACCACTTTGGTATTCTTGCCTTGAGAACCCCATGAACCATATGAAAAGGAAGAAAGATATGATGCTGAAAGATCAACTCCCCAGGTTGGTAGGTTCCCAATATGCTACTGGAGAAGAGTGGAGAAATAACACCAGAATGAATGAAGAGATGGAGCCAAAGCAAAAACAACGCCCAGCTGTGGATGTGATTGGTGATGGAAGTAAAGTTCGATACTGTAAAGAACAACACTGCATAGGAACCTGGGATGGAATATTACTCAGAAATTAAAAAAAAATGAATTTGAGTCAGTTGTAGTGAGGTGAATGACCCTAGAGCCTGTTACATAGAGTGAAGTAAGTCAGAAAGAGAAAAACATACACGTATATTAACATATATATATGGAATCTGGAAAACTAGTATTGAAGAGCCTATTTCATGGAAGGAATGAAGATGCAGATATAGAGAATGGACTTGTAGAAAGTGAGGGGAGAAAGAGTGGGACAAACAGAAAGTAGCATCAACATATACACACTACCATGTGTGAAACAGCGGTGAGAAGTTGCTATATAACACAGGAGCCTAGCCTGGTGCCCTGTGATGACCTAATGGGACGGGACTGGGGGCAGGAGGGAGGCAATATATGTATAATTATGGCTGATTTGTGTTGTTGTATGGGAGAAACCAACACCTCATTGTAAAACAATTTTCCTCTAATTAAAAAATAAATTTTAAAAGTTTTATTTTTTTGCTTTTGTATGCATTATTTGTTTGAAAAGTATTACAAACCTATTATAGTTCAGTACTATACATAGCTGATTGTCTTAGCTGGGTACCTAGGCTAACTTTGTTTAGCTTACAAACAAACTGGACTCACAAACATGCTCTTGGAATGGAACTCATTCATATGTAGGAAACTTACTGAATGTGGAGAATAGATTCAGAAGTGCCCAGGGGATATTGCTTGTCATCTTTCTTCTCTATTGTTTATCCAGATCTTCTTTCCAACTACTAGACCTAACTCCTACATTCAAAACCAGACTTTTGGCTGAGGATACACAAAGGCAGGAGTAGAGAGGCCACAGCTTCCCACAGAACTATCAAAAGTTTCCCTTTTGCAGTTCTTATAGGATCACTTAGATTTCCCTTGAAGCCTGGACTTTGTTTCCCTGCCCCTGTGTTTCAGGTGACTAACTTGGTTCCTCCAACATTCCATTCAGGATGTAACTTGTCTAGTATTTGCCACAATTGTATTGATATAAGATATCCAATAACAGTCAAGGGCTTCCCTGGTGGCTCAGTGGTAAAGAATCTGCCTGCCAAGTAGGGGATACAGGTTCGATCCCTGGTCTGGGAAGAGCCCCTGGAGAAGGAACTGGCAACCCACTCCAGTATTCTTGCCTGGAGAACCCCATGGACATAGGAGCCTGGTAGGCTATATATAGTTCATGGGGTCTTAGAGTTGGACATGTCTTAGTAACTGAACAACAACAATAATAATCCAATAATAATCAAAGTGGCTCCAGTTCCCTGATTAAATCTTGATTATTGGCATTATTATTCACGGGCTCAGCCGCATGGAACCACTCTTCAAGGCAGATCTGACCACAGCCTACACTGAACTCCCAATCTACCAACAAGGAGCATCCCAAAGTGCCAAATATGGTACCATTCCCCAAGGGAACCAACCAGCCAGCCACTTGATTACTCTGGATGGCTTCCATTATAGAATAGCAGTGCTTTGCTCTCCTTGGAATAAAAGGTTACACTGGATACAGATTTCTTCTTTGCCCAGAGTGCTTCTGCCAAAATCACTATCTATGGAATTGCAGAGTGCCTTTTTCATTACTCTATGCAGAGATATTACTTTGCTGACTAAGGTCCGTTTAGTCAAGGCTATGGTTTTTCCAGTAGTCATGTATGGATGTGGGAGTTGGACTGTGAAGAAGGCTGAGCGCCAAAGAATTGATGCTTTTGAACTGTGGTGTTGGAGAAGACTCTTGAGAATCCCTTGGACTGCAAGGAGATCCAACCAGTCCATTCTGAAGGAGATCGGCCCTGGGTGTTCTTTGGAAGGAATGATGCTAAAACTGAAACTCCAGTACTTTGGCCACCTCATGCGAAGAGTTGACTCATTAGAAAAGACTCTGATGCTGGGAAGCATTGGGGGCAGGAGGAGAAGGGGATGACAGAGGATGAGATGGCTGGATGGCATCACTGACTCGATGGACCTGAGTTTGAGTGAACTCCAAGAGTTGGTGATGGACAGGGAGGCCTGGCGTGCTGTGATTCATGGGGTCGCAAAGAGTCGGACACGACTGAGCGACTGAACTGAACTGATAGAGCATTGCTTCTGATTAAGGAATTCATTTTGTAGCAAATTAAGTGCAACAATGGTCCTATGTTCAGATTTTACAGGTATTACCATATTTCCCATCATGCTGAAGCCGTTGACCTGACAGAACTAAAGATTTAGTTATGGATCCATCTGGCTAGCAATGCTACAAAGTTAGGGTACTATCCTCCAGTATATAGCATGTACTCCCAAATCAGAGACCAATATAAGTTGTTTTTACCATAGTCAGGATTTTCATGTTTGGTAATTAAGGAATGTCATAGGTGTGAGTACTTTCACAATTATCCTTACTGCCCTTTAGTGAAATTTTGCTTCCCATTCCTTTAGCTTTAGGCTAAACTCATTCTTAGTTTAAGACAGATTGCTTCCACTTGGGATTCAACAAACCCATTAAGCTGGAAGTTGAAGCTACCACTTGGCCACTTTGTGCTTTTCAAACAACTGAGCTAACAGGCAAAAATGAGGTTACTACACTCAGACTTGATTACCAAGGGGAAGTTAGGTTGCTACTTCACAGTGGGTCAGGGAAGAACTTCCCTAGGGGCTCAAACAGTAAAGCGTTTGTCTACAATGCAGGAGACCCAGGTTCGATCCCTGGGTTGGGAAGATCCCCTGGAGAAGGAAATGGCAATCCACTCCAGTACTATTGCCTGGAAAATCCCAAGGACAGAGGAGCCTGGTGGGCTACAGTCCATGGGGTCACTGAGCATCGGACATGACTGAGCGACTTCACTTTCACTTTTTATGCATTGGAGAAGGAAACGGCAACCCACTCCAGTATTCTTGCCTGGAGAATCTCAAGGACCGGGGAGCCTGGTGGGCTGCTCTCTATGGGGTTGCACAGAGTCGGACACGACTGAATTGACTTAGCAGCTTAGCAGCAGCACTTCATTATGTAAAGTAAATACTAACATCCATAAAAGAAGAAACTGACAGTAACACAATAATAGTGGGGGACGTTAATACCCTAGTTTAATCAATGGACTGATCACCCAGATAGGAAATTAATAAGGAAACACAGGTCTTAAATGACACTTTAGACGAGCTGGACTTAATTGATATTTATAGAGCACTCAATCCAAAACCAGCAAACTACACATTCTTCTCAACTGCACACAGAACAGTCTCCAGGATTCACCACACACTGAGCCATAAGACAAGCCTTGGTAAACTTAAGAAAACTGAAATCATATCAAGCATCTTTTCTGATCACAACGTCATGATATTAGAAGTAAACTACAAGAAAAAGGCTATAAAAAAACAAACACATGGTAGGTAAACAATATGCTTCTAACCAATGGACTGCTGAAGAAATCAAAGAAGAAATTTTTAAAAATACCTACAAAAAAATGAAGATGAAAGCACAAAATTCCAAACCTATGAGATGCAGCAAAAACAGTTCTAAGAGGAAGTTTATAGCAACGCAATCTTGCCTCAAGAAAATAAGAAATATCTAACAAACAACATACTTACAACAAACAACAACAAACAACATAACTTACACATAAAACTACTAGAGAAAGAATAACAAGAAAAACCTAAAGTTAGCACAAGATCAGAGCAGAAATAAATGAACTAGAGACAAAGAAAGCAATTGTGAAGATTAAGAAAACTAAAAGCTGGTTCTTCGAAAAAATAAAATTGATAAACCTTTAGCCAGGCTCACCAAGAAAAGAAGGGCGAGTGCTCAAACCAATGAAATTAGAAATGAAAAGAAGTTACAACTGACTCCACAAAAATACAAAAGATGAGAGACTATTACGTGCAACTGTATGCCAATAAAATGGACAGCCTGGAAGAAACAGACATATTTTTAAAAAGGTACAGCCTCTCAAGACTGAACCAGGAAGAAACAGAAAATATGAACAGATCAATTACAAGCACTAAAATTGAAACCCTGATGAAAAAAAATCTCTCAACAAAGAAAAGTCCAGGACCTTATGGCTTCACAGGTAAATTCTAACAAACAGTTAGAGAAGAGTTCATACCTATCCTTCTGAAACTGTTCCCAAAAGTTGAAGAAGGAAAATGTCCAAACTCATTCTATGAGTCCACCATCACCCTGATACCAAAAACTAGACAAAGGTGCCATAAAAAAAAAAAAGAAAGAAAATTACAGGTCAAACATAGATGCAAAAATCCTCAACTAATAATACTAGCAATCCAAATCCAACACAACATTAAAAAGATCAAACAATATGATCAAGTGGAAGTCATCTAGGGATGCAAGAATTCTTCAATACCCACAAATCAATGTAATACACCACATCAACAAACTGAAGAATAAAAATCACATGATCATCTCAATAAATGCAGAAAAAGTTTTTGACAAAATTCAGCAACTATTTATGATTAAAAACTTTCCAGAAAGTGGGCATAGAGGGGACATACCTCAACATAATACCTACAATGACAAACCTACAACTAACAACATACTCAATGGTGAAAAGCTGAAAGTATTTCCTCTAAGATCAGAAACGAGACAAGGATGTCCACCCTCACCACTTTTATTCAACATAGTTTTGGAAATCCTAGCTACAGCAATCTGAAAAGAAAAAGAAGCAAAGGGAGCCCAAATTGGAAAAGGAATTAAACGCTGTCTACAGATGACATGATACTATACATACAAGATACAAAGATGCTACCAGAAAACTACTAGAACTTAATAAATTTGGTAAAGTTGCAGGCTACAAAATTAATACACAGAAATCTGTTGTATTCCTAAATACCAACAATGAAAGACCAGCAAGAGCAACTCAAGAAGCAATTTCATTTATCATCACATCAAAAGAATAAAAATAAATAGGAATAAATCTAGGTTTGTGTCTAAGGAGACAACCTGCACTCCAAAAACTACAAGATGCTGCTGAAAGAAATTGAAGATGACACAAACAGATGGATAGATACACCATGTTTGTGGATTAGAAGAATCAGTATTGTCAAAATGACTATTCTATCCAAGGCAATTTATAGATTCAATGCAAAACCCTATCAAATTACCAATGGCATTTTTCACAGAACTAGAACAGAAAAAAAGCCTCAAAATTTGTATGGAGACACAAAAGACCCCAAATAGCCAAAGCAATCTTGAGAAAGAAAAACAGAGCTGGAGGAATCAGGCTCCTTGACTTCAGAGTACACTACAAAGGTACATTAATCAAAACAATATGGTCCTGGCACACACAAAAAAAGAAATATAGGTCAATGGAACAGGACAGAAAATCAAGAAATAAACCCATGCACTTATGGTCAATTAATCTGTGATGAAAGAGACAAGACTATACAATGTTGGATGGAGAAGGAAATGGCAACCCACTCCAGTTTTCTTGCCTGGAGAATCCTGTGGACAGAGGAGCCTGGTGGGCTGCTGTCCATAGGATCACACAAAGTCAGACACAACTGAAGTGACTTAGCATGCATGCATGCATTGGAGAATGAAATGGTAACCCGTGCCAGTGTTCTTGCCTGGAGAATCCCAGGGATGGAGGAGTCTGGTGGGCTGTTGTCTTTGGGGTCGCACAGAGTCAGACATGACTGAAGTGATTTAGGAGCAGCAGCAGCATACAATGTTGAAAAGACAGTCTCTTCAACAAATGGTGCTGGGAAAACTAGAGAGCCACATGTAAAGAAATTAAATGAGATCATTCCTTAACTCCACACACAAAAATATGCTCAAAATGAACAAAAGACCTCAACGTGAGATCAGATGCTATAAAACTCCTAGAGGAAAAACATAAGCAATACAATGTTGTTGTTTTTTTAATCCATCTCTCAGAATAATGGAAATAAAGACAAAAGGAAACAAATGGGACCTACTTAAACTCAAAAGCTTTTGCACAGCAAAGGAAACAATAAGAAAAATGAAAAAACCACCCACAAATTGGGAAAAGATATTTGCAAATGATGTGACCAACAAGGGATTAGTCTCCAAAATTGACAAACTGCTCATGACATTTAACAGCATCAAAACAAACAACCCAGTAAAAAAAAAAAAAAAGGGGGCCAAAGACCTAAGCAGACATTTCTTCAAAGAAGACATACAGATGTCGAACAGGCACATAATGAGATATATCACACCAGTCAGAATGGCTATCATCAAAAAATACACAAACAATAAATGCTGGAGAGGGTATGGAGAGGAGGAAACCCTCCTACACTGTTGGTGGGGATGTAAATTGGTATAGCCACTATGGAAAACAGTATCTAGATTCCTTAAAAGACTAAAAACAGAGCTACCATATGACCCTGCATAAGCATACATGCATATCCCCATTACTAAGCATATATCTGGAGAAAAACATGATCCAAAGGATACAAGCACCCCAGCGTTCTTTGCAGCACTGTTCACAATAGCCAAGGCATGGAACCAAATGTCCTAAATGTCTATTGACAGAGGAATGGATAAAGAAGATGTGGTACCTATATATTAATACAATGTAATATTGCTCAGCCATTTGACTGAAATAATGCAATTTTCATGAACATGGATGGATCTAGACAGTGTCATACTGAGTGAAGTCAGAGAAGAAGAAATATCATATGACATCCTTTATATATGGATTCTAAAAAGAAATGATACAAATGAACGTAACAAACAGACTTGCAGACTTTGAGAATGAACTTATGGTTGCTAGGGGGGAAGGATGGGGGGGAAGGGATAGTTACAGAGTTTAGGGTAGACATGTACCTTACCTACTACTATATTTTAAGTGGATAACCAACAAGGACCTAGTGTATAGCAAAAGGAACTTTGCTCAATGTTATGTGACAGCCTGGATGGGAGGGGTATTTGGGAGAGAATGGATACCTGTATTCCTATGGCTGAATCTGTCCACTGTTCACTTGAAACTATCACAGCATTGTTTGTTAACTGGCTATACCCCAATACAAAATAATAAGGTAAAGAAAAAAGAACCAGAGGTCCCCTGAGATGTGTATTAGTATTCATATAACCTGTGATAAAAGTTAATGAAAAGATACATCAGGACAGTATAAAATGTTCATACCCTTCATGCATAAAGTTTAGAGACTCCTACCAATCAAGGAAAAGACTCTTGAGAGTCCCTTGGACTGCAAGAAGATCCAACCAGACCATCCTAAAGGAGATCAGTCCTGGGTGTTCATTGGAAGGACTCACGCTAAAGCTGAAACTCCAGTACTTTGGCCACTTCATACGAAGAGCTGACTCATTGGAAAAGACTCTGATGCGGGGAGGGATTGGGGGCAGGAGGAGAAGGGGACGACAGAGGATGAGATAGCTGGATGGCATCACTGACTCGATGGACATGAGTTTGGATAAACTCTGGGAGTTGGTGATGGACAGGGAGGCCTGGTGTGCTGCGATTCACGGGGTCGCAAAGAGTTGAACATGACTGAGAGACTGAACTGAACCCATCAAGGAACTATGACCAGCTAAGAAGAAAAATTATATGAACAGGGAATAAATAGTGGATGAAGTTAGAAATACCAGGTATAATCACATGGCCAGTTGCAAGATATGAGGAATAGTGATAAATCTATTGCTTTGATATAAATGTATTCATATAAATGACAGACATATTTAACCAGTTTTTGTACTATCTAAGATAAGAAATATTCATAGAAATTAATCTCACATCTCAATATTTAAGTTACAGGCTATCAGAGTGGGAGTGACTCAGCTAGAAGAGGAATGAATGCCACCAAAAGGCAGATAAAGTAGCATAGGAGATTTTGCATATGTCCTTCCTGGAGGAAAGGTTGAACACTTTCAAATAATTGCACCATGTTAGCCATGTCAGGCGGAGAAGGCAATGGCACCCCACTCCAGTATTCTTGCCTGGAAAGTCCCATGGATGGAGGAGCCTGGTGGGCTGCAGTCCATGGGGGTCACAAAGAGTCAGACATGACTGAGTAACTTCACTTTTTCTTTCTTTTTAACCATGTTAGGCAGAACCATGGTTTTGTTATTGTCTCTACTGTCTTTATTTAGAAGTTAAATTTGCTAGATGAGGAACATATAGTTGAACAGGAATGAACTGTGCTGGATTATGCTGTATTGATTTGGCTAACTTGGGAAATATATGGCCTAGAATCCCCTTTTCGGAATGGTTCTAAGTGATAGTCAACCGAGGAATTTGCCTGAGATCTAGAAGACAGACGGAAAACAGTGGCCATTACTCCCAGAAGTCATGTTAGATAAATGGTGCTGAACAAGCACAGGAGAACCTGGGGGGTTACAGTCTTTCCTGACACCCCTTCGCTGTGTCTCGAGCTCGTCTTCCTATTGCTTGGCCTTGTTGACAAACGGCAGTGCTAGATCTCCTACCAGATGCTTGACTGTGGAGTCACAAAGGTGGTAGCTAGACAGAGGCAACAGATCCCCAGATTTTTCCATCTTTTTTTGTGGACGGTGGCTAGATGAGCTTGGTTTCTCATATACCGACTAACTCTGACCAGCTTACCATTTCAGCACTTCAGAAGGTATAGCCTGTGACTTATTTTCTGTTCTTCTACTCTCCTTCCCAGGCCTTTACTTCTGTTGTTGTGTGAGATCTAGTTCCTATAATAAAGCTCTTATCTCATGGTATTCATACTGACTCCACTTCTCTGACTGGCAGATTGACTACCTAAAATTCTCCACGACTAACTTTCACTATGTCCAGTATCTAATGCCCTGACCATCTACACGTTTTCATAGTAGCTCTATAAGTTCTCATATGAGAAGGATCTGAAAGCATTTTACTTTGCTCCTTGAGACTGATTATGAAAAAGGCAAGGAATGTATTTAGTTGTCAAAATTTCATGCAACTTTGGGTTTTTCATGTTCAGTTACTAGACATCAAAAGGACAGACAAGGATTTAATGTTTTATTGCACCAGAGTTAGGAGTGTAGTGGTTCAGTTCAGTTCAGTTCAGTCGCTCAGTCGTGTCCGACTCTTTGCGACCCCATGAATCGCAGCANAAAAGCAAAGATATAAGCATCTGAATGCGGAGTTCCAAAGAATAGCAAGAAGAGATAAGAAAGCCTTCTTCAGCGATCAATGCAAAGAAATAGAGGAAAACAACAGAATGGGAAAGACTAGCGATCTCGTCAAGAAAATTAGAGATACCAAGGGAACATTTCATGCAAAATGTAGTGGTAGAGGCACTAATTGTTCTTTACGGAATGTGCATTAAGACTTATTCTTGAATGTCAGATTTTTTTCCCCTTATTATCAGGCACTCCCTTTTCCCCTCCCATCTCCTCCAATAAAAGCAATACCATTGGCCTCAGAGATTCAGTTTGTGTTATCAGTGCTAATTATCAATCTCTTGGGGTACAACTGGAAAGGACACCAAGTCACTCCATTTTATAAGGAATCATCTCTGAAAGCAAAAACATTTTCAAGAACCCAAATAAATTCTTGGTTGGCCAAGTGCTCATTTCTGTTTGGAGGGTGGGTTGGGGGAATCGAGTGCTTTTCCTGAGCATTTCATGGAATTGCCTTTCAAGCTGCTTGACAGAATCCACAAGGGCTGCATTTGTCACCTCCCAGCAAGGAACATAAGGCACATGACTAGTGGAGAGACTGTTTATAGAGCCCAGGGCAGGGTTAAAGGATACCACTGAAGCTTCGGGAAGCATCTCTGGACTTGAAGCAATGCAGAACAGGGCTCCAAGGAGCAAGAGTAATGAGCGGTTTCAGGAACTTGAACTGCTGGAGGAAGCTGGGGAGAGGGCCTGAGACGAGTCACTGCCAACCTACACCCAACGGAGAGATCTGGGGAACAAATATCTTTGCTTCAATGTCTTCTACCCTTCCGTCCCTTCCGGGGCCTCTCGCAAACAATCACAGGACAGAGGTCAAGGGCCTCTGTTTAGTTCTGTCCATAAAGATCTGCTGCCTGTGGGCAGGGTAAAAAGTGGATCCAGAGGCAAAGAGAACGTCCGCATAGAGTATTGAATCCAGGTTTACTGGGGAGAAAATTAGTCATATCCCAGACATAAGCACCATGCTATTACATGTTATTAGAGACATATTCCTGCTTGAACATACCTGAAAGGGTGCTCTTCACTCACTAATATGTAGTCAAGCTCTATCAGTTACTATCTTGCTAACCCTGATGCATTAAGTATTCATTCAGATGAAAATCACTTGGCTTGAATGTCTGTCTTTTTTGTATTTTGTCTTTAAGAGCTATGAGGACACAGACTTAATTTAGTTGCATTGCATCAAATAAAACTGCATTATTTTGGGACTCCTACATTTAGAATAAACCAGAAAACAGTCGTTTTAATCATTAGGATAATTGAAACACACAATATCCATCAACGATGCCTTCACAATGACACTTGGTATTCTTAAATGAGTTTAACTGGATACTGCCTTTTCCCCATTTACCACTGCAGTTTTCATTGAATATTACTGTATTCCAAATACCACATGATTCTAATGAATAAGACAATTTATACCATTTTAACGGAGAAGGCGATGGCACCCCACTCCAGTACTCTTGCCTGGAAAATCCCATGGATGGAGGAGCCTGGTGGGCTGCAGTCCATGGGGTTGCGAAGAGTCGGACATGACTGAGTGACTTCGTTTTCACTTTTCACTTTCATGCATTGGAGAAGGAAATGGCAACCCACTCCAGTGTTCTTGCCTGGAGAATCCCAGGGACAGGGGAGCCTGGTGGGCTGATGGCTATGGGGTCGCACAGAGTCAGACATGACTGAAGCGACTTAGCAGCAGCAGCAGCACATCATTTTAACCAAATACCATTCAACAATCACAAAGAGACTGTGGCTTGTTTTAATAAGGGTTTCCCTATGGTGGTGGGACAGGCAGTAGGCAGGCTTCATCTCCCTGCCATCTGCTGGCAATTGCAGGCTGGGATTTCCGGTGGCAAAAAAGCAGGAGCCTTGGATTCTATCTGTTTCTAGAAACGGTAGGCCATGGTTTTAGCGTTAAACTTCTGGAATAATTTCTTTGCCCTTGATGAAACTACTCGCCCTCAGATGTCAGGTTTTAGCATCTTCTTTCCATTTGCTCTTTCTTCTACTTCTTGCCTCTGAATATGATTTTTATACTCAGGGTCAGCATTATCTGCATCTTCACAGATTTAATCAATGACTATAATCAGAGAATCCCAGTGAAGGGCAATTATTTCAAGATTTCTACCAAGGTCTCTAAATGCAGAGGAAAGTAAATTTCTGGAATTAGGGAGACTCTTGGGAAGGAGGAGATGATGGGACATCCCATTGTAAACCGGAAATTTCTTTGAAGATTCATGTTTTATCAGTAAAATTTGTATGGATTTTTCATTTTGTGTCAAGCATCAAGAAATATAAAATAGTTTCTGTAAACCTAAAAAACTGCAGCTGCACAAAGATGTGACAATTTTTTTCTGTGGCCTCACACACCCTAGCACACCACTGTGAAGTGTTATCTGAGAAGCACAGGCCTTTACCTATCAAATGAGCAAAACTTAAAACACACCTGCCCATTGTGTGTGTACACGTGCAGCTCCCAGGGTTACGAGGTACTGACTGTGGGAAACAAACTTTCTTCCAGAAGCTCATAAAGACCAAATCAAACATTCATTTGACCCAGCAACTCAACACTAATAATTTGTTCCAGGAAAACAATCACAGATGAGTACAAAGTTAGAGACAACTTATAAGACTGAAAAATCAGAACATAGGTGTCCAACAGTAGTATGCACTATGGTACTAGGTATCTGTCGGCTGACTACCCAGCACCCATTTCCCCTAAAATTATCAGATTTTGCTAGAGTATTCTTCCTATCTACCCCAGCACCTACTCATACATAGTTTTCCCTTGAACAATGTGGGGATTCATTCACCCAACCCCCGACCCCCCACAGTCAATTGACTCCCTTAAAACTAAACTAGTGGTAGTCTGTTGACCAGCAATCTTATTGATAAAACAGCTAACACATACTTTATATATTACATGTATTATATACTTATATTGTTGACCAGCAATCTTACTGATAAAACACTTAACACATACTTTATATATTACATGTATTATATAACTATATTCTTACAATAAAACTAGAAAAAATGTTTTAAGAAAATCATAAGAAAATATATTTATGAGAACTGTATTCTATTTATTGATACTGTGATTTGTCACCTCTTTACAAGGATAGTCAGTACCTACATCAATACTGTCTTGTGATACAAAAGACAGTCAATGTTACATATAAAAGTAACGTGAAAAATGTGTATTTACAGATGTAATGATTCATCCATTGATAATGAAAAAATGGTAACATGCATTATGGAAGCCTAGTATAATTCATAGGATTGGCTTCACGGTAGCCTAGCTACTAATGAATGAATCATTATAAGATTTTTAAGGCAATACAGTATTATAGCCATACTCATAATATCATACTAGAAACATGTTAAACAAAAAACACTTAGCTGTGAAGATACGCAGTTTCTTCAATTGTTACAGAACCAGGTTCCACTTGCCTGATGCACAGCAAGCCCAAAACGCCCAGACGCCAAGGTTTGCAGCAGAGGCGGTTTATTCACAAGGCAGTGAACCCATGAGATGGGAGAACAAATCCTCTCCTCAGAAGGTGAGGGAGTGCGGGAGGAATCAAGCAGCACTGTGGGCTGAGGAGTGGGACGCCCCAGGGATGCAAGGATAATTATTTGAGAAAGGTGAAGTAACAGGTGGTTCTGCGCGGGCGTAACCAGCCTACAGGTGGGGTGCCTGCAAAGGTCACTCGCACATGCCCAGTTGAAGGGTGGGCAGTCCTATCTAGTCTTAACCAGTTCAGTTCCAACCAGAGGCGGCGGCTGCAGCAGCTGCTGCTGCTGCTGCTGCTAAGTCGCTTCAGTCGTGTCTGACTTTGTGCGACCCCATAGATGGCAGCCCACCAGGCTCCCCCGTCCCTGGGATTCTCCAGGCAAGAACACTGGAGTGGGTTGCCATTGCCTTCTCCAATGCATGAAAGTGAAAAGTGAAAAGGAAGTCGCTCAGTCGTGTCCGACTCTTCGCGACCCCATGGACTGCAGCCTACCAGGCTCCTCTGTCCATGGATTTTCCAGGCAAGAGTACTGGAGTGGGGTGCCATTGCCTTCTCCGCCAACCAGATGCAGCAGGCTCCAAATCACTAGAAAACAACCCCAGGAAAACATCTTATTGCTTAGATTATGGTGCCGATAGGAGGACATGCAAATCTTAAAACCATCTTGATTATGGAGGGCAGATGAAACAGATTTAACCCTCAGTTTCACAATTATGAGAGAGGCAAACCATATGATAATGTAATCTTTTGAAAGCAAAGTTATGAAACAGTAAGAAAATGAACACATTAATTTTATGTTAAATATCACTCACATACATAACTTTTTCTTAATTTTCTCAATATTTTCAGGCTACAGGGTTTGTCTGCAAGTTTTTTCAAATTGTCACAAATATCCCCCCAATTTACCCATGTGTATATGTATTTAAAAATTTTTGGCTGTGTCAGTCTTAGTTGTGGCAAACAGGCTCCAGAGTGCATGGGTTCAGTAGTTGCAATGTGTGGGATTAGTTGCTCCTGGACACGTGGGATCTTAGTTCTCCAGCCAAAGATTAAACCTGCGCTCTCTGCATTGGAAGGCAGATTCTTAGCCATTGGACCACTAGAGAAACCCAGGGAAGCATTTTTTGAGGAAAAAATATACATATACATGTAAGTGGGCTTGTAGTTCAAACCATGTTTTCCAAGGCTCAACTGTACTTGAAGAAATGACCAAAGTGTCAGCTGAAGAAATAAACCAGGGCTGGTTTAAGCATATGGGGCTCTGCCCCTGTTATTGGCCAGGAAAAGATGCCAAAACCAATTCGTATAACGCATTCCCTGAAGGGCCTCCTCCAAGGATTGCCTTGATCTCTGTTTTGTGCTTTTTCAGTTCAGGAGGTGGATTTTCAAAACTCACTGCATTTTCAAAACTCCTTGAGGCCAGGTTTCTCCTGTGGCCATTCTCCCAATCAGATACACTCAGTTGAGATTTGGAAGCCCTCAGGAAGGTGGCCCCATTTTTCTAAGCTAATATGGATATTACTCTGCCAACAAAAGTCCATCTAGTCAAGGCTATGGTTTTTCCAGTAGTCATGTATGGATGTGAGAGTTGGACTGGAAAGAAAGCTGAGCACTGAAGAACTGATGCTTTTGAACCGTGGTGTTGGAGAAGACTCTTGAGAGTCCCTTGGACTTCAAGGAGATCCAACCAGTCCGTCCTAAAGGAAATCAGTCCTGAATATTCATGGGAAGGACTGATGCTGAAGATGAAACTCCAATACTTTGGCCACCTGATACGAATAACTGACTCATTTGAAAAGACCCTGGTGCTAGGAAAGATTGAAGGTGGGAGGAGAAGGGGATGACGGAGGATGAGATGGTTGGATGGCCATCACCAACTAAATGGACATGAGTTTGAGTAAACTCAGAGTTTACTCCCTGTGATGGACAGGGAGGCCTGGCGTGCTGTGGTCCATGGGGTCACATGGGGACATGACTGAGTGATTGAACTGAACTGAATGCGGACAGTGTGGGTGCAAGCAGCTTCTCTGAACCAGTTTCCTGTAAAGCAGGGGTAACATCAGGTACCTAATACGGAAGCAAGGTAGATGCCCTGACACCATTTTAAATATTTCTTTCCTGGACATTGTAACTTGATCGTAACTTGGCAGTGTCACTTGAATGAGGGGGTCAGAAAATTCTTAGATACAGAGGCTTTTTCTCCCAAGCTTTATTATACTCAGAATCAGGAACCTGGCTAAGAAGAAGGTGGGTCAGAGCAAATCTGCTCAGACCTGTGTTATCCACACCAGGAACGTGGCTTCTTTATAAACACACCCTGACAAATTCTCAGACAATAGAGATTCAATTTCTCACAAGAGAAAATCCTCTCTATACCTGCTTCCCCCCCACCATCCCCCACAACTTTTCTATTTTGGCCATGCCATGAGGCATGTAGGATCTTAGTTTCCCAACCAGGGACTGAACCCACACGCCCTGCTTTGGAAGCATGGAGTCTTAACCACTGGACCACCAGGGAAGTCACAGACCTCAGTTTCTTCATTAAAAAATATGTTTAGAAAAGGTGTTAATTCCCTAAAGTCCCTTCCAATTTTAGAAGTTTCAGGTATTAGCTAGACAAAATGGTTAGAAGTTTTATGCAAACTCAATCTTTATGTAGCCAAAGGTCAGCCTTGAAATGTTTTTATTTTTTATACATCTTTGTAAACATGCCCTTTAATAAATTTTCCCTTGAGTACAAAGCATAAAAAATAACAATTAAAGTGTACTGCACAGAATAGCAATGTCCTAGGCATATTATGAATTGACCCCTATGAAAACTGCTGATAGTTTATCTTCTTTGATCCACAAGTCAGCAATTTTATATGGCTCAAGCGACTAAGATTATTAAAATGCAAAATTTTTAAATGTGTTATGTTTGTCCAGAACATCAGCAGATTAAGAAAAAGCTGAGAATTTCATGTTTTTCTACGCTTGTTTTCTTTTTCGGTGGAGGATGCTGGAAGAGAGAATGATACTGCCACGTTTCAACTTCTGTAAAAGTCAAAAAGCCCTCTGAACTCCCTCTTTGTTCTCTAGCCACAAAGCTCGGCCAGTTCATTCCCCCTGCACAGCAGAGTCTAAAAGTGCCCAAGCTGTGCTCTGTGACTTCCCGTTCTGCCCTGGTTCCTGCATCCTCTGGTGACGTCATTTGAGGATATGGGACACTATTGGCAACTTGTTTGCCTGCATCCTTTTAATCCGTTTCTTGCCAGAGTCGGTATAGAATCCTCATCTCTGTCAACAATGATAGGGATATTGAGTAGCAAACACTATACAGCACTTGTATGGGCTGGAAACTGGAAAAAATGCTCTGTATATACCAACCATTCCATCTTTACTTTCCTCCAAGAGCTATACAATTACTACTCTTCACTTTATAAGTGAAGAGATCAAGTACATCACGTTTTCTTCACTTGCTCAAGGTCACACAGCTAGCAAGTGACCCAGCCAGGACCCGAGCCTCCTGTAACCTCATGCCCTGCTGCCTCTCTGGTTAGACCCCAAAACACATGATTAGCATGTCAGTGTTGTGGGCATGATTCCAGAGTAATTTTCAGGACATGGTCATTGTCACCTTCCATCAGAGACAAATTTACAAATGTACTTCATGATGAATATGCATCGATTCATTCAAAACATTTATCTGCACCAGGGAAGCTGCAGCATCCCATGCTCCCCTGGGTATCTTTATGGGTATAGAGGTATGGGCCTTATACTTGCAGCGGATCAGTTTCCAGGCTGGGAGAGACAAGCATGGTTTCTACAAGTAAGTACTCCCTCTAAGATTCTTAGGCACTGCTCTAGAGGGCTCCCCACTAGAACTCCTACCCTTGATACTGATGAAAACAGAATCTACCTGAACTATTTACCTTGATTTTTGAGGTGTAAGTAGAAGAGAGTCCCATGTTATTTAATACATTTGCTAATAAAAATCACTCCATCTATTCTTATTTACCCAGTGCATGACTTAACTATTCTAAATGAAAGAAGTTTTAAGCAGTCAACTTACAGTGATCCTAAATGTCCAAATGCATGTTATCATCTTCAAAGCCACCCTTCGAAGAGCTTTATCCTCATTTCATTGCTGTTGCCTTTTTCCCTGAAGGGTTTGGAAATCTTGTTGCTAATCATTCTTGTGAACTAATTCTTAGAGAAACCAGGCTTGTTATTCGATGGTCACTCCTACACTAGGTGGGCTTCCCTGGTGGCTCAGCAGTAAAGAATCTGCCTGCCAAGCAGGAGACATAGAAGACGTGAGTTCAATCCCTGGATCAGAAAGATCCTCTGGAGAAGGAAATGGGAACCCACTCCAGTATTCTTGCCTGGGAAATCCCATGGACAGAGGAGCCTGGTGGGCTACAGTCCATGGGGTTGCAAGGAGTTGGACGCTACTGAGTCACTGAGTACTCACACTTAAATCAGTCATCAGGCTCCTCCTGTTCCTCCATTCGATATGAGAATAGCAAAAGAGGCACTGTCTAGAACCACCCTAGGAATTCAGCTGGACCCCTTGCTGCTTGAGTTCTTTGCGATGGAAAAACCCGTTCCAAACAGAGACACTAAAATTTTAATCGCCGAAGGCCTGTCACAAGAGGCTGCAGGTGGATTATGCACTATCTGTAGAACTTGGCTTTTTTCCTTGGATGCACTTTTGAGTCTGAGAACTGTGCACATCTTTTTCCTTAGTAAGCAAGTTATTTTAAGAAAAGAAAGTTCTTTCTACTCATTTAATATTGTAGATTTGTGGTAAAATGTTTGTCTTTCGGCAGGTTAGAGTTCTGTGATCATTTTTTCTTTTTTTTCACTTTACCCATGGGGCCAACATCTGCTTCCATTTACCCACAGAGGCTCTTTTAAGGGCTTGCTGGGCTTAAATATCCCATCCTTGGGCCAGTAGTGATCTGACTACTCCAGGAAGGCCTGAAGGGACATTATCTGAGGATGTCCTTGATGACCCGGGCGCAATGATTTGAAAACATGCCCGTGGTTCTCCCTTCGCCTTCGTTATCCAGACTAGCGTCCTTTCACAACCCCATCTGGAGCACTTGGCTCAGTGTTAGGGAAGGACAGATTCCTACCAGATGGTTTATCAGAGGACCTGGCACATGGTTTGGCCAAGAAAACCTCATCTAATACCTCTGAGTTTGGGAAGCATTAGAGAGAAGAGTAGCTCCAGTCCTTCTGCATGCCCAGGAATGTTTTGCTTATTAAATTTTTAAAACGATGCTCGGAGTAAATATCTAGACAGAAGCACTTCTGGAGATCTGGCATCACAGACGGTGCCGAACTAATGTATCCCCTTAGAACAGCTTTACGACATCTATAAAGTCTGGGACAGGGCCAGAGCCTTGGGCTTGAAAAATATGAGACTCATGTTAAAAGGTATGAGGCATTTTGACAAGTGATATTTTAATTAAAAAAAAAATGTAACTCTGATCAGCACAAAATGTCTAATAGGCTGCTTAAAATTAATATGTTCAAACCTACTCCTTCCACAGTCTTCCCACCTTAGTGGCCATTCTACCTTTTCATTTGCTCAGGCCAAAACCCATTAGAATCATTCCTGATTCCTCTTCCCCTCATACGCAACATCCACTCATTGGTAAACCTTGTCAATTCTATCTTCAAAATCTGTGTGGCATTCAGCCTCTCTGCTACCACCCTGGTTGGAGCTGTCATATTTTATCATCCAGATGGTGTCAGGAGACTCCTCCCTGGCACTCTTGCTCCCCTCTTGACTCCCTTTCAGTCTATTACCAACATAGCATCTTGAGTGAGACTGCTGGAAGCCCTGTCCCACCTTGGTGCTCCTCTGCTGAAGATGCTTCCCTGGTGGCTCAGACGGTAAAGCGTCTGCCTGCAATGCGGGAGACCAGGGTTCAGTCCCTGAGTCAGGAAGATCCCCTGGAGAAGGAAATGGCAACCCACTCCAGTACTCTTGCCTGGAAAATTCCATGGATGGAGGAGCCCGGTGGGCTATAATCCATGGGGTTGCAAAGAGTCAGACGTGACTGAGCGACTTAGATTTTACTTTCACTGAAGGTACCCCAGTGGCTCCACGTTAGGGACCTTCATGGAGCTCCCTCAGGCTGTCCGGCCCTGCATGATGGAGTCTCTTGTGTCTCTGCGCTCCTCTTTCACTGCTCTCTTCTGGCTCTTTCCACTCCGGTCACACAGACCTTCTTTTTGGCCCATGAACTCTTAAGGTGTACGCCCATCTAGGACACTGGGACTTGCCTGCTCCCACTGTTGCTGCATTCGTCCTCCAAATACCCGCTTGGTTCTCCCCCTCCCTCCCCACCTCTCTCTCCTTTCTTTCGTTCCCTGTCCCTTCTTTTCTTTCTCTTTCCCTCCTCCTTCCCCACTTATTTTTTTTTTTTTCCCTATGGCATTTATCACCATCAGATATTTGCTTTTCTCACTGTGTTTATTCTGTCTCTCTCTACTAGGATATACACTCCTTAAGGGCAAGGAACTTTGTCCCTTTTTGAAAAAATATTATTTCCATATCACAGAGAACCAATAATAAAACTTGACACACATTAGGCACTTAAAGACTATTTTCTGAAAGAATAAATCATATATTTCCCAAATATGTGTCAGGAACTGTGCTTATTGCTACATATATAGTGGTGAGCAAAATAGACAGACTCATGACCTTGTGGGTCTTTAATGGCCAGTGTATATTAATTAATTAGACACTAGAAAGAGCTGAAGCACTTGAAGTGAAAATGTTTAATTAAGCTGGTGAGCTGGGTCTGAGAAGTGCCATTGTGTGACAGAAACCAAGCCATGTTGAAGTTTGGAGCATTATCTGAACCATGGGAACCATCGAAGGCTTTTATGCAGTCAAGTGACCCAGCCCCGTGTGCATCTTATAAAGTCCTCTCTGGCTGCAGTGTGAGGATGGATTGGAAGGGGTCAAGAGTGGACACAGGGAGATGCAATGAGAGGTGTTTTCTGGCATGCACCTGAGAAATGGNGGCTACAGTCCATGGGGTTGCAAGGAGTTGGACGCTACTGAGTCACTGAGTACTCACACTTAAATCAGTCATCAGGCTCCTCCTGTTCCTCCATTCGATATGAGAATAGCAAAAGAGGCACTGTCTAGAACCACCCTAGGAATTCAGCTGGACCCCTTGCTGCTTGAGTTCTTTGCGATGGAAAAACCCGTTCCAAACAGAGACACTAAAATTTTAATCGCCGAAGGCCTGTCACAAGAGGCTGCAGGTGGATTATGCACTATCTGTAGAACTTGGCTTTTTTCCTTGGATGCACTTTTGAGTCTGAGAACTGTGCACATCTTTTTCCTTAGTAAGCAAGTTATTTTAAGAAAAGAAAGTTCTTTCTACTCATTTAATATTGTAGATTTGTGGTAAAATGTTTGTCTTTCGGCAGGTTAGAGTTCTGTGATCATTTTTTCTTTTTTTTCACTTTACCCATGGGGCCAACATCTGCTTCCATTTACCCACAGAGGCTCTTTTAAGGGCTTGCTGGGCTTAAATATCCCATCCTTGGGCCAGTAGTGATCTGACTACTCCAGGAAGGCCTGAAGGGACATTATCTGAGGATGTCCTTGATGACCCGGGCGCAATGATTTGAAAACATGCCCGTGGTTCTCCCTTCGCCTTCGTTATCCAGACTAGCGTCCTTTCACAACCCCATCTGGAGCACTTGGCTCAGTGTTAGGGAAGGACAGATTCCTACCAGATGGTTTATCAGAGGACCTGGCACATGGTTTGGCCAAGAAAACCTCATCTAATACCTCTGAGTTTGGGAAGCATTAGAGAGAAGAGTAGCTCCAGTCCTTCTGCATGCCCAGGAATGTTTTGCTTATTAAATTTTTAAAACGATGCTCGGAGTAAATATCTAGACAGAAGCACTTCTGGAGATCTGGCATCACAGACGGTGCCGAACTAATGTATCCCCTTAGAACAGCTTTACGACATCTATAAAGTCTGGGACAGGGCCAGAGCCTTGGGCTTGAAAAATATGAGACTCATGTTAAAAGGTATGAGGCATTTTGACAAGTGATATTTTAATTAAAAAAAAAATGTAACTCTGATCAGCACAAAATGTCTAATAGGCTGCTTAAAATTAATATGTTCAAACCTACTCCTTCCACAGTCTTCCCACCTTAGTGGCCATTCTACCTTTTCATTTGCTCAGGCCAAAACCCATTAGAATCATTCCTGATTCCTCTTCCCCTCATACGCAACATCCACTCATTGGTAAACCTTGTCAATTCTATCTTCAAAATCTGTGTGGCATTCAGCCTCTCTGCTACCACCCTGGTTGGAGCTGTCATATTTTATCATCCAGATGGTGTCAGGAGACTCCTCCCTGGCACTCTTGCTCCCCTCTTGACTCCCTTTCAGTCTATTACCAACATAGCATCTTGAGTGAGACTGCTGGAAGCCCTGTCCCACCTTGGTGCTCCTCTGCTGAAGATGCTTCCCTGGTGGCTCAGACGGTAAAGCGTCTGCCTGCAATGCGGGAGACCAGGGTTCAGTCCCTGAGTCAGGAAGATCCCCTGGAGAAGGAAATGGCAACCCACTCCAGTACTCTTGCCTGGAAAATTCCATGGATGGAGGAGCCCGGTGGGCTATAATCCATGGGGTTGCAAAGAGTCAGACGTGACTGAGCGACTTAGATTTTACTTTCACTGAAGGTACCCCAGTGGCTCCACGTTAGGGACCTTCATGGAGCTCCCTCAGGCTGTCCGGCCCTGCATGATGGAGTCTCTTGTGTCTCTGCGCTCCTCTTTCACTGCTCTCTTCTGGCTCTTTCCACTCCGGTCACACAGACCTTCTTTTTGGCCCATGAACTCTTAAGGTGTACGCCCATCTAGGACACTGGGACTTGCCTGCTCCCACTGTTGCTGCATTCGTCCTCCAAATACCCGCTTGGTTCTCCCCCTCCCTCCCCACCTCTCTCTCCTTTCTTTCGTTCCCTGTCCCTTCTTTTCTTTCTCTTTCCCTCCTCCTTCCCCACTTATTTTTTTTTTTTTCCCTATGGCATTTATCACCATCAGATATTTGCTTTTCTCACTGTGTTTATTCTGTCTCTCTCTACTAGGATATACACTCCTTAAGGGCAAGGAACTTTGTCCCTTTTTGAAAAAATATTATTTCCATATCACAGAGAACCAATAATAAAACTTGACACACATTAGGCACTTAAAGACTATTTTCTGAAAGAATAAATCATATATTTCCCAAATATGTGTCAGGAACTGTGCTTATTGCTACATATATAGTGGTGAGCAAAATAGACAGACTCATGACCTTGTGGGTCTTTAATGGCCAGTGTATATTAATTAATTAGACACTAGAAAGAGCTGAAGCACTTGAAGTGAAAATGTTTAATTAAGCTGGTGAGCTGGGTCTGAGAAGTGCCATTGTGTGACAGAAACCAAGCCATGTTGAAGTTTGGAGCATTATCTGAACCATGGGAACCATCGAAGGCTTTTATGCAGTCAAGTGACCCAGCCCCGTGTGCATCTTATAAAGTCCTCTCTGGCTGCAGTGTGAGGATGGATTGGAAGGGGTCAAGAGTGGACACAGGGAGATGCAATGAGAGGTGTTTTCTGGCATGCACCTGAGAAATGGTAGTCACAGCCTGGGGCAGCCTGCATTAGAGGGGAGGACATGAACTGAGAGCCTGTGTGCATAGGATTTGGGTGGTTAGGAAGTGAGAGGGGTAAAAAATGAACTTCAGTGTCTGCCTTGAACAGCCGGTGTATGCCATTTCTGGGAGGCTTATGGGAATAAGTGGGGTTTGGGATGCTGAGTGATGTGATCGTGAGGGCGAGAACGGGGAGCAGGCTCTGAGTCAGCGTCTGACACACTGACTGTCACGTATGCACAGGCAACATCCCCATGGTGATGGTTCTGCTTAGGAGCAAGTCTGAGCAGGTGCCACAGATTAAAGAGCCATTAGTTTACAGACAGATGGTGATCCAAGTCCCTGGGTGGACGGGGTCACAAGGAAAGACTTGAGGATGAATAAGGAAGGAGGGCTGGGGCAGAATGCCACCTGACTCCAGTGTTTCAAGGCCTCAGTCACGTAGGCAAAAGAGCCTACCGTGAAGCTAGGAGAAAAATCATTGTGTCAAGCAGGCCAAGGGTACAGAGGAGGGTATGGCCAGCTGTGCCAACTATTATTAAGAGATCAAGCGAGGCAGGGACTAAAAGTATACACTGGAATTAATTAGGAGCCTGGAGGCCACTGGTGAGACCAGTTCCAGGGAGCCTGAGACAAATAAAGCAGTGATGAGGAGGGGAGGGGAGGACACAGAAGCAGAGGTGGACAAGAATGCATAAGAGCTGTGAAAGGCACAGGTACTGCACCAAAGCTGCCCATACGAGCACATTATTTTTAAAGTGAATAAAGTGTAAGTGGCTGAAAAACGTTTGGAGGAGGCAGTGATCAGGGAGTGGCTGCATAGACTCAGCAGCCTGAGATACTGTGATTTACAAAAATTGGGTATTCGGTCATTCAGATGACCAAAATGTATTTCTCATAGATGTTGGTTCCATGGTACCTGGCTCACAGCTTCCAAAACCTCTGGAACTTTCTGAGCAGTAAGGGGAATGGGAGCAGCTTTTGTTGTAATATTTGATTTCTTGTCTTCAGTTCCTGAAGTCTCTTCAGAGCCATATAAGTGAACCCGGTGTCCTGTTATTCATAACAAGCCCCTTTACCTCATACCTGGGTTTACGTTAACGAGGTGAAAGCATCTAAGGATAGACTGAAGCCATGGCTGTCCCACTCATGAGGGCACAGGTGTGTCTGCTGATCTTACCAGGAGAGTCTGCTCTTTGTTTCATTCCTGACATCCCTTACGTTTGGGAGGCAAGGCCACTTTCCTCAATCCTGGCGCGACTGTTTGCTATACTCCTGCCATCATTTCTTCCTGGTAGGCACAGATTGGAGGAAGGAGTTGAGGGAAATAGAGGAGTCTCGAATAACTCCTGGGTTTGAGTATTATGATAGAGGGACGTTTTGGGGAGGTAGGGAATGCAGGAGTGGAACAGGGTTGGAGGGAGCAGATAGCGAATGGCATTCATTGTCTGACATCCTGAGTGGAGATGCTTATGAGACACTGACGAGGAGACGATCAGTCAATAGCTGGATCTACAGCTCTAGACTATAAAGTACTAGGTGGGGAGAGAGCTGTGGGTTGAAGATGGATATTGATAAATTATCCATGCACAGGAGGCGATTGTAACTAACAGAATATAGAGCTGGGCCCAGTGCATGCTGTGGGGAATTCTGCATTTATTTACATGGCAGGTAAAGAAACGTCCAACTGAGAAGACTGAAAAGGTGAGTGGAAACCAGGAAAGGTGATGCAAAGACCAAGAGAGGAGGGTTTTGAAGACAAGGGAAGCATCAGCAGGACCAGGGCTGCAGGGGATCAGGTAACAGAAGGCTGAGCGAGTCCACTGAGTCCTGTCATGAGGGCCCTAGAACTAGAGGCCGCAACCTCAGAGGACGTGCTGGGGACAACAGTGGGGCAGTTGACTGAATTCTAGCCCAAGGCTCGAGGCTCCTTTTAGTTTTCATAAGTCAAATGAGGAGGCTGGATTAGATGACTAGGTTCCTTCCAGTTCTGAAATCATGATCTCAGAGCTTTCACAGGAATAAAAGCCCCCATAACAGCAAAAGAATGACCTGTCCTGGGGGATGTTTTAAGGCTTGTTCACTAAAGCAGCCAAATATATAAGCCCAAAGTAAAGAAATCTTGACTCACTGAGGGTCTCTACTGGAAATCAAAGCACCGAGCTGCTGTGTGAGGCTTGATGCCTGCTTGTCCAAAAATGTGTTGGAAAACTTCAGGCAGTTGGTGGCAGCTGGACTAGATGACCTTGCGGTTATTTTCAAGTCAGTGGTTCTCATATCCTCTGAGGGAGACCTCATTCCCGTTACTAATTTTGTCATATTTCCCATGGGGATTGTGTGGCAAAAGAGTTCTGTTCTGATTTCCACTCAAGGGTCACTTGGCAGGCTTTCCTCCTCTGCTTACAGAGTCTCCTCTTTCATACAAGGAGAGGTGGGGCCCCTGACCTTGAGACCCAGTTGAGCTGAGTTTCTGTCTCCTCCCAGCTTCTCCTTGGACCCTTTTCTTCCACAGGAAGGAGCGTCACCCTGCAGGTCTTGAAGTCAGGGACTCATAGGATGTCTGAGGGTCGGGGCAAAGGGGGTCCAGGATCTGGGTTGAGAGGAGGCCACGACTGTGCAGCCCACAGAGAAGGGGTGTGTCTTCCACAACACTCCTTGTTTCAGCACCCACAAGAGTGCACGTGGTGAAAACTGAGGTGGTAGGGCTCCAGCAAGAGAGAAGGATGCTCCACAATCCATCCTCAGCATCCTCTTCCTTTCCTCCTGGTCTGCCTCCCCAGGTGTGGGTACCAGCTCTGGGCCTCCACCATGATGATGCAGTAGGTTCCAGAAACAGAGATAAAATGGAAGATGAGCCTCCCTTTGGGGACCCTAAAGCTGTCGATGATCACTCAGCTGGGCAGTAGGTGCAAAGCACAGGAGAGGGCTGGAGGCCACATGGCAGGGTACAGTGAGGCCATGGGGCAGGGGAAAGGTGGGGGTGCATGAGAGCTATAGGGTCGGTGAACCCTTAGGAGAAAGGGGAGCTTTAAACACTGGTTTTTGCTGGATTTTCTTTGAGAGCCACAAGGCTCTAGGGAGACTCTCCCCACAGGG
The DNA here is from genome assembly GCA_006410615.1 of Neotragus moschatus. Taxonomy (NCBI): domain Eukaryota; kingdom Metazoa; phylum Chordata; class Mammalia; order Artiodactyla; family Bovidae; genus Neotragus; species Neotragus moschatus. Next base: position 482,492 of record SJYA01000617.1, on the reverse strand, counting down.
CATCCAGGCACCTCCACTGTTGGCTCCTCTTCAACACTTCCAGCCTCGCTTCCATCTCAGCATCCCGTCCCCCTCCTCCCTGCACTGCAGCCTGGGAACTTCTCAGTCCAGGGGCCAAGCTTAGGCTGAAGGACCAGCCCTGAGCAGGAGTGACGAGGGCACCCCCCGGGTCTGTCTGGTCTTGCATGTCTCAAATTCACCTTTGTCCCCTGAGAAGTTGTGTCTTACTGTCTGGTTGCTTCTGGTTGGGAGTGGGGTGGCAGAGAGAGGGTCATTTGCGCAGGCCTCTTGGGTCATTATGACCTCCAGATAACTAGTATACTCATGGACTCCTTGCAGGCTGGGGATGGCCCTGAAATCTGCTGTTTAATCAGCATGCATCGCTGCACTCTGCAGTCACCTGTGGGCCTCGGGCCTGGCCTCTGGAACTGGTCCTCCTGTCAGTGGGCAGCCGACGGAGTCAGCCTGGAAGTGGAGCGGGAGCGGAACCCGCAACACCTTGTTCTTCCTGGAGGAGGGAGAGGCCAGGCAGGGTAACTACAGCTCTGCCTTCTCAACCTTGTGCTTGCCTCAGGCTCTCGGGAAAAGGGTGCCCCCTCCATCCTTCCTGAACCAGAGGATGGAAAGATCTCACCCCCACGTGAGATCTCCCCAGTACCTTCTAGACCCAAGCACACTGAAGACGTTGTCATGCCTGGGAGGAAGACAAGAGGGAATGGGAGGCAGGAATATACCTGACAAGGAATATATCTCCCTGTGGCTGGATAGGGTTGGTTGGTTAATCACCAAGTCATAGTCAACTCTTTTGTGACCCCATGGACTATAGCCCTCAAGGCTCCTCCATCCATGGGATTTCCCAGGCAAGTACTGGCGTGGGTTGCCACACTCTACTCCAGGGGATCCTCCTGACCCAGGGGGCAAACCCATGTCTCCTGTGGCTCCTGCACTGCATGCGGATTCTTTACCACCAAGCCACCAGGAAAACCACCCTTATCATTGTTCTTAGAGAAATGCAGAGCAGCTCCTAGCTTACATTGCTTCCTGGCCTCTACTCCCCTGGGCTGTCAGCATCCATTTCCCTGGGGAGCTCAGTGGTCAGAGTGAGCCATGACGCCTCCTCTTCTGTGTGCCCTCCATTCGCTTCCTCATGAGAGTGTCCCACTGTGCAATCACGAGGCGCAGGGTCAATCGAAGGGGAGAGGCTTGGTGTATGGCGGCTACTCCAGGTCCACTTCTGCCTTTCTACCTTGTTCAGAACAATGACCGTGAGCCTCCTCACATGGCGGGCATGGCTCACACAACCTGACAGAGGCAAGGTCAATATGAAGGCAACGGTGAATACACAGGGTGGACTAGAAGGGGCAAAGGCCCCCCCCCCCCCCCCCCCCCNGAGGCTTGGTGTATGGCGGCTACTCCAGGTCCACTTCTGCCTTTCTACCTTGTTCAGAACAATGACCGTGAGCCTCCTCACATGGCGGGCATGGCTCACACAACCTGACAGAGGCAAGGTCAATATGAAGGCAACGGTGAATACACAGGGTGGACTAGAAGGGGCAAAGGCCCCCCCCCCCCCCGCCCCTGCACTCACCTGAAAATCGTTTATTCCACAGATATTTATTGATCACTGGGGCTTGTCTGGTGGCTCAGACAGTAAAGAATCTGCCTGTGATGTGGGAGACCTGGGTTTGATCCCTGGGTCGGAAAGATGCCCTGGAGAAGGAAATGGCAACCCACTCCAGCATTCTTGCCTTGAGCTTTCCATGGACGGAGGAGCCTGGTGGGCTACAGTCCATAGGGTTCCAAAGAGTCAGACACGACTGAGTGACTAACACTTTCACTTTACACTGTGGAAATGATATTGTAATGTCACTAATGTATACGTGGTTTTCATCCCAGGCTCCAGGCACAGAACTCAGAAAACCCTTGGAATCTCTTAAGTGAAGTGATAAGTAAAGACATGTATTTCTTCTTTACGGTCTGACTCTGCCAATTAGAAAGCAGGCTCCTGAGAGCAGGGACTTGGCCTGCATTGCTCACTTTGTGCTCCCAATGCCTGAAACCGTGCCTGGGACACTCAGTGCAGATGCTCGATAAACACTTATTTATGAAACAAATAATGAAGGAACCTCACAAAGCTTCTAAATTACAGCTGTGAAAAGTGCCCCAAAGGAGAAACCACAGAGTGCTGGGAGAGCACATCGCCAAGGGGGTGTGCAGGTCTCCCGATGTACACGGGGGTCCTGAAGGGTCTCTCTCACTGGTCAGATGGCTTGACAAGCAGGGTGGCGGCCGTGGGGCTACCCTTAGGTGGCAGAGATGCTGGACTTCCTTTCAGTTGGGTCCTTGCCACATTCAGCCTCCTGAGCTGCACTACAACATTCGCTACTAGCCATGTGTGCCTGTTTAAGTTTCACTAAAATGAAATGAAATTTAGAGTTTACTTTCTTAGTCACACACTTCAAGCGCTCAGTAGCCACAGGAGCCTGGTGGTTACCACCTTGGGCAGCGTCATTGAACACAGATTGTTTCCCCTATCACTGCTGCTGCTAAGTCACTTCAGTCGTGTCTGACTCTGTGCCACCCCATAGACAGCAACCTACCAGGCTCCCCCGTCCCTGGGGCAAGAACACTGGAGTGGGTTGCCATTTCCTTCTCCAATGCGTGAAAGTGAAAAGTGAAAGGGAAGTTGCTCAGTCGAGTCTGACTCCCTTATCTCAGTGAGTCCTGTTGGGGCAGTGTTGGTCTAGACTGTGTTTCCCACCAGCAGGCCATCGGTTTGGCATGATCTGACTGTCACATTTGGATCAGTATCCATTCCCATTAGCAGTTCTGATGATAAGTAGATAGATGGGGAGAAAGAGAGAGGAGAGAAAAAGAAAGTGAGGGAAAGGGAGAGGGAGAGAGAAACACGAGACCTGGTTACCAGCAACTCCCACATAATTGCACTACACTTCTTGCGAATTTTCACTTTCAAGTCACAAAACAAGCTCTCCCCTATTACCTCTCTGCCGTACCCCTGCCTCTCACCCTGAGAAACTTATCATGGTGCTGGAGCCAGAAACAGAATCCAAAAAAAATGGTTGGTCTTATTCATATCCTCACATTTCCTGCTGGAAGGAGAAAGAGGAAATGGTTGACAGTCTGCAAGGGAGGCACAAAGGGAGAACTCATACTGTGGGTGGAGGCTCATCTCTAGCTAGGGACACTGCTTCTGAGAAGCCAGGAAGTCAGGTGCACTGCTCCTTTTTCAGGTTAAAGCATAATATCATCCTCAGGAGAAAATGACAGAAAGAGAAGGGCCCTCGAGCTTCCAGAGCAAGGTGGCTGAGACAGGCTCAGAAATCTGTATTTTCTAAGCAGGACACTTTATCATTCTTGCTTTTCGTTGTTCATCCCTCCTGGGTGCTTCTTTTGTACCTTAACTTTTTTTTCTTTTTGACAGGCCCTTAGCTGTGCTAAGGACAGCCAGAGGCAGGAGATTTTGTCCCCACTGGTGCGGGAGCATTCAAGAGGGTGTAGCCACTTCCGGTGGCAGGCTGGTGGCAGGACAATTTTCTGTGAGCAAATCCCAGGGGGGACATAAATCCTGGTAGACAATATTGGGTCCACTTGGTGAATTCTTTCTTTTTGCCTAGAGCTTCACCTTCTAGGGCAAAAAGCATGGATGTTTTAATAAGGGAAGTGATAACAGCAATAAGCTCTAAGGCTGAAGACTGCAAGGACACAACACTTGTGCCTCCTACAACCACGGCAGTGCATGGAAATCATGTATTTTCCTCTCTTGCATACCTGGTGTGTGGCCAGAAATGAAGACAATTCGAAGGTAAAATTATTAACACTCATATTACTTAGTTGTCATCTCCCATTAGTTAGAGAAATACAATTCCAAATATTCCTTGTGAGATTACATGCTAATATTAATTTCTTATAGCCTTTGGATAGTGCAGGATAGATTTTCCCAAGCAGTTCAACATGCACGTGATGATGTGTGAACATGCTCATTTCCAGGGGTCAATTACAAGCGATGACTTCTCTGTGTGTAACGGCCTTTGTCAGAGCCATTGTCTCACACACCTCTAACAAGACAGCCCTCCTGGTGTCACTCCAACGGCCAAGGAGCAAATAGGAAAAAATGAACCATCAATCAATTTAATGCTAGCCTTTCCTTTCACATAGAAAGCCTCCACTCAGCTGATGATGACTGACATAAAAACTAAATCCATCTGCTTTATCACTCCTCTCCAAAAAGACAAGTCTGAGAAGCAGGGTAGAGGAAAAAATATGCAGGATTAGCCTTACCCTTAGTTACTGGTCTGCTGGTGTACTAATAATCTATCCACTTGCAAGGAGAAAAATAAAAAATATTCCTCTTACAGCTTAGTGCACATTTAGTATAAATTGCATAGGTGTGAATCATAAGCAATATCCTTGGGAGTGGGATTCTTGGAATATCGTGTTTCCTGTGATGGGAAATAGCTAAGAACAGGCCCTGACAATATGGTTAGGCCATCCATTCATTTGTTCATTCATCAAACAAATATATACTGAGTGCCAACTATGCCTCAGATGCATGCTGAACACTGAGGACGCGGTGGTGACCAAGACAAGAGCCAGTTCTTGCCTTCGTGGAGCTAACGAACTGGGGGAGGAGACAGATGTTTGAAAACTGAACAAGTGAAGTGAATACGGTGGGAGGAGAGGAGTGTTACGAGAGCATACTGCTTCAGTATGACAGTCCTGGTGGCAGGAGTGATTGATGCCAGGACCCTCCCTGAGAAAGATACGTTTGAAATGTGATACAGGTGGGCAGGATTTAGGAGGATTAGGAGGTGGGGGCCAGAGGTTGAGAAAGGTATGTGTGTAAGGCCCAGGGCAAGAAGGAACAAGGGACATTTCAGGAACAGAAATAAGACAAGAATGGCTGGTGTAGAGGAAACAAGAGGAGAATGACTCATGATGAAACTGGAGAGGTTGAAAGGGGTCAGATCTTATATATCCCGGTAATCCAGATGAGGGGTTTAAAACTATACAAAGGAAAGAGGGAAAACAATTCTAAGCACAAGAATGAAATACTTCAGAAAGATCTGCCTGTGTGCAACAAGAATGGGAATGAGTAAAGGGTGGAAGACCAGAGGTTTGGGGTCTAGTTACTTGGCTAGTGCAGTGGTCCAGGTGAGAGACAACAGGAGTTTGGACTCGAACAGTATATATGGATATTTAAAGAATGACCAGGTTCAGGGGGTTCCCAGGACACAGAACCCACAGTACTTCGTGAGTGATTAGATGGAGGGAGAGGTGACCGAAAAGGAGGAGCCAAGCGTGCCTTCAGCTTAGGCTGGATGGTGGTGCTCTTCACTGAGCTGGGGTTCACTGGAGGAGGAGCACGTCTGGGAAGGTGGGGGGAACTGGACAACTGTAGTTGTGGAAATGGTGAATTTAAAATATTGATGAAACTTCCAAATGGAGATGTCCATAGACACTTTGATATATGTCTCTGGTGCTCAACAGAAACATGGCTGCCTACCAACTCCTTTTATCTCCAGACTCTTGACTTATTATTTAGACAAAGAAACATATAAATAATGCCTCTGAGAAATTAGGCTTCCCTTGTGGCTCAGCTGGTAAAGACTCTGCCTGCAACGCAGGAGACCTGGGTTCAATCCCTGAGTTGGAAAGATCCCCTGGAGAAGGGAAAGGCTACCTACTCCAGTGTTCTGGCCTGGAAAATTCCATGGATTGTGTAGTCCATGGGGTCGCAAAGAGTCAGACATGACTGAGCAACTTAAATTACTTATGAGTTATAAAAATGAAAGTTAAAAGGTATCCCTTAACGTCTAAATTCAACCTCTGGGACATTATCCTAAATAAATTATCCAGAAAAGAATATAAAAGCCACATGCATTGAATACTGGTTTATAATAGCAAAATATTGGAAAACATTTCATACTGAACAAGAAGGGCTAGTTAAATAAATTACAGTATACCAGCAAAATAGAATATTATACATTTACTTAAAACGGTAATTATGGATATTTTACAGCAGGTTAGAAAAATGCTGTCATTTAAAACTAAACAGCAAAATTCAAAAATCTGTTTATGCTATGATTATAATTTTGTAAAAAATGATCATACATGAACAACTCCTAGAGGAGCACTTAAGCAGACAAAGAGTTGACTTGCTGAATGATGGAATTAAGAAAACACCGTAATTGAAATGTTGAAATGTTATTTGTAAACTAAGCGTGCAAGCAAGTAAGATAAATATGGTTTTGTTCTTGTTTTGTTTTTGAAGCAGATGCATTTCCATCTTATATAATCATAGGCACTATCTTGCTGAGTTGGAGACATGAAGTTCAATAGCTGTACGTGGCTCAATGGACATTGTCAGCAAAGATCTTGTCTCCCAGGCTAGCTCACAATGACTCAGGAGTCCTGCTTCTGAGCATATTCTAACATCTCCACCAAAAGAAAAAAAAAAAATCAGAGCTCCTTGGAGCACACGTGTGTCCACCAGGTTCCTGTGGATTCAGTTTTTTAGGGTCAGATCCTTTTTCTTCCCCATAGCTTTCCAATCTCTAGAGACTAGGGAATCCAACACCTGATTAATCTCGCCTCACTCTTTCCCTCTCTCCCTGACTTGCTTCAGAAACGTAGTAAGAATTCACGGCCAAATGTATGGAACAGGTTCTCCTTTGTTTGGTTCTGTGTTTTCACCACTTCCTCATCAGAGTCTCCTCAGTGAATATTTGCCAATGATCATGGAGATGAAGTGCCGGGGTTTCCAAAGCCAAAGTGCCCTGCACCGGATGTCCATTGCTGCGGTTCTTGTCTATTCCATAACACCCTCTGCACTCCACAGGGGGAGGGATGGGGTTCTGCTCAGAGGGGAATCTTGTGTGATGACAGCACAAGCAAGAGCTGAGCTGAAATGCAAGCCTCCCGGGTCAGATGTCATCTTGAAATAGGTTGTGAGCAAGGTTGCTGTACTGGCAGGATCCTTTGTTTTTCTAAAAAGAGAAGCTATGCCTGGGAATGAGGATAGGAAATAAACTCCAGTGGCAATGTGTTGTGAGGACAGATTTCATGCGTTTGAAATAAGCTGGGCTCTGTGGCAAGGAAATCAATGCCAATGAAATAATGGAACATAAACCCTCAGAGGTAAAAGAGCTCTTTTCATTCTGGAAGGAAAAAACAAAACCAGGCAGAAAAAAAGGGGGGATTTAAAATGTCCTTGTCATGTGTTGATGACAAACGGAGAATTAAGCAGATTGTCTGGTTGAGTTTGCTTGGAAGAGGTAAAATGGCTGAATATTCAGATGCACCTTTTCTTTTCTAGGGACGCCTCCAGAAAGGGGCAGTGAATGCCACAGCAAGATGGTCAGTGGCGGGGTGGGGGGTGGGGGGCTCAACAAGGGAGCCAGGCCGGGAATGCTGAGAGCAGAATTCCTGTTCCAGCACCTGTTCCTTAAGCAGAGGGCGATTTCACATCTTCCTGGGATGTGATGTTCCAGTGGGAGATGGTCAAAAATGATACTTGAAGTTTTGAGAGCTCTTGTGTCTGTAAGGACGGACTGCGATGCCCTTACATAATAGCTGCCTAGATACATGAGTTGTGGTTGGCATAGTGTTTTTAGAAGTGCCCCTAGCCTTGTTATATTTTCAACTTTTTATTTTGAAATCATTTGTGATGTAAGGACAGTACAAAGAGTTCCCATATACATTTTTCAAAGCATAGAAATTCACATCTAGTCAGATTTTATTCACATTCCGCTGCTGTTTCCATTAATGTTCTTTATCTGTTCCAGGATCCTGTTCAGTTGTCCAGTCTTCTCCAGCCTGTGGTATTTTCTCAGTCTTTTCTTATTTTCTACAACCTTGGTACTTTTGAAGACTGCTGGTCAGGTATTTTGTGTGGTCTGAGGTTTTATCATGTTTAGACGAGGGTTCTGGATTTCAGGAAAGAATGCAACTGAGGTGAAATGAAATTTCCACCATGGCGCCACCAGGAGTTCTTACTGGTGATACTCACTGTGGCTTGCTTGAGGGGGTTCCTTCCAGGACTCCCCATGGTAAAGTTACTGTCCTTCCTTTTCCCTACTTTATTTCTTTGAAGACAGACCTTAATTCCAGTTTACACTGGGGGATGGAGGAAAGAGGAATATCAAAGAATTTGTGGACATATGCTAAAAACACTTCAGAAATTAACAAAAAATTTGGGGGAAGTTACTTTGAAGCCAAATAATTTTATTATTTTAAAATTAAAGCTATTTTTTTTTTTTTCTGACAACATTCTTAGTCTCTCTTAGTCATGTCTGACTCTTTGAGACTCCAGGGACTATAGCCTGCCAGGCTCTCTGTCCATGGGATTTCTCAGGCAAGAATACTGGGGTGGGTAGCCATTTCTCTCTCCAGGAGATCTTGGATCAGAATGTAGGGATTGAACCTACATTCTGACACAAGAGTAAGTATAAAACAGAAAACCAAAGTCTTACCAATTTCACTGACAAAACCCGAAATCTCAGGGATCATTGTGTGTGTATTTAATATTTGATAAATGTACGTAGGTTTAGGAACTTGAGAACATATATTAATGCAAAGTTACATTTGGGAAGGCCATACAGTATGATATGACTCATTCATTATCAGGCCCCTACCAAGAGTTGTTGCTTGAGATCTATACTATTATCCAAGGTTTAAAAATGTTTGGGCTTCTCAACCTAGATGTCCATCAACAGAGGAATGGATAAAGAAGATGCGGTACATGTATGAATGGAATATTACTCAGCCATGAAAAGGAGCAGAACTAGGTCATTTGTAGAGATGTGCATGAACCTAGAGTCTGTCATACAGAGAGACGCCAAAAAGAGAAATCAAATATTGTATACTATATATGGGTTTGCCTGATGGCTCAAAAGGTAAAGAATCCACCTGCAATGTGGGAGATCTGAGTTGGGAAGATCCCCTGGAGGAGGGCATGGCGACCCACTCCAGTATTCTTGCCTGGAGAGTCCCCATGGACAGAGGAGCCTGATGGGCTACAGTCCATGGTGTCGGAAAGAGCTGGGCACAATTGAGCAACTAAGCACAGGACAATGCCTACATATGGAATCTAGAAAAATGGTATAGATGATCTTACTGGCAAAGCAGAAATAGAGACACAGACATGGAGAACAAATGTATGGATACCAAGAGGGGAGAGGAGGGGGTGGGGGTATGGAC